>ML250129.1:20789-83711 GCA_005239495.1 Nicotiana undulata | reverse complement strand
CCCCAAACCCCCCCCCCCCCTTCCCCACATTTCTCTCTCTCAAACTCACCCACATATCACCTCACACCCACTATTTCAGTATCACTCTCCCATTACTTCCTCTGTTAAAACCAGAGAAACATATGTAACCCCCACCATTAACGTCCAATATTAAGTTTTTTCTTCTACAACCAGTCAAAATTGAAGCTTATTCTTCAAAGTTCATACACCCATTTACCTTCATCTTCAAATTTTCTCAATGAAGAAGAACAAACCTTCAAAGCACAACCTTAAAAAAGCTAGAGAAGCTGATATTCCTTCTTTCGATTTGGGTGTACTATCACCACATTAACCGAAAAAGCATGGGAAATTTGCTCATGCAAGTGAAGATAAGAAGAATAGTCTTTCACCTCGTCAAATTAGGGTTGAAGCTAGAACTAAACAAAAACATGATTTTGATGCTGGAGAATCTTCGAGGCAAATCAAACCAGCGAAAAGGAAAGGAAAAGAAAAGTCTTCGATGATGATTTTGTAGAAGATGTACCCATCATTAAACCTGAAAAGAAAGCTAAAGTGTCTCCCAGTTCAAAAACTACAAAAAAGAAGAAAAATTCAAAAAAAAAAACCTACTGTTAAATCTCCTAAAAATGTTCAAAAACAGTCATTGGTGAAGGTAAGATTTTATTAATTTATACACTAGTTATTTCATTTGTTTTAGTTCTTAGAAATCTCCATAATCTGTGGTTTTCTACTTTATAGATTATTTGTCTTCATTTTGAAGATTAATTGTAGGTTATTGATCTGTTAAAATTGTAGATATATTTGAGATTTTTTGTAGTTGTTTTGTAGATAAATTACAAATGTATCTATGTTTTTTAAGCTCTGTATTAATGAGAGATTATTTATATTTTTGTGAAGAATAGACATTTTTTTGCACCTCATAATGTTGATTATGGGGTCCTTAGGTTTCAGACATTATGTGACCCTACTGTTCCCAGCCAAATTAAAGAGTTATTGTCTCCAAATGCATTAGAGCTATTCAAGAAGACATGCTTTGGTTATTTAATGTCATTTCCCAATTTATGTATGCAAAACCAAGTTATTCATCTTCTTATGAAGTAGAGGTTAAATTTTGGATTGAGAGAGTTTGCGTTAATAGATGGTCTTAGATGTTATACCGAGGTGACAAACTTTGGTTACACTACGAATTATGACAGTAAGATAATGAGGAGTTACTTTCCAAACAAGGTAAAAGTGGAGAAGACATACCTAAAACAGATTGTAACCAACAAAAGCTGGGTAAATGATGAGGATGCAGTGAAGTTATGTATTCTATATCTCATAGAATTCTTCATTGGTCCTTCAGACAAAGAACATGTTGCGTTGGTAGATTATTTTAGGTTTTATTTGGTGGACTCCAGACAGTATGAGACATACGCATGGGGTATTGAGTCTTACAGACAGTTGATTGAATCAGTTAGGCACGGGCTAAATCCTTTCTGTCGTTCTTATCTCATTCGAGGATTTCCACTAGCCATGCAAGTATGGTTGTATGAGTGTTGCTCTACCGTCATCACTGATATAGCTACATGGATTGCTAATTCAATCCCTCACATACTTAACTGGTCAGCTAGTAAGGGTCAGATTTGGTTAGATGCAATTGAAGATAGAATGATCAAACCTGAATAGATCAAGGTAAATAGTTTTTATTTATGAATATACAATTTACCTACAAAATATCTATAATTTGTATACATATACTGCCTTAATCAAGCTAAAAAAAAATTTCTCATTCAATTCACCAACATAAATGAATCACCTGAAGAGATTTCTGTGATGTCTCTGCCTGATAAAGTTGAGTACATAATTGAAGAAATTGAACATATTTCTGAGGATCCCAAAGTTGATGCTCCTCCATTGCAACCCAAAGAATCAATTAGAAAAGAGGAAAATAAGTCTATTCTTAAACAGATTAGAATAGTAAAAAAAAGGTCTTGAAAAGATAACATGTGTTCTTAAACAGATTTGTGATGTATACATAATATTGCATATTTTCTTTAATGTATGTTAAGCCATATTTTGAAGTTAACTCTCTATATTTTTAATATGTAGGTCAATTTAGAGCTTGAATCTTTTAGGAAAGATGTCTTTGAAGAACTTGGTAGCCTTCAAGTGCTACTAAATGAGTCAGTCAAGGCTCTTAAAGAGGTGATAAACAGTCGAAATGATCATGTTGATGCTAAGGTTATATTTGAATTTTATTCATATAACAAAACTATTTATGTCACCTCTAAAATATATATCCTAACTATTATAAAACTTTCAGTTTGCTGGGAGTTGTACCAAAAATTCTGACCAACCAAAAGAAAAGAACAATCAACAATTTCAGTTCACTAGTGGAGAACCAGTACAGGTCAGCACCAACAAAACAGGTATCTACAAAATAACTCTATTTTATCTACAAATTATCTTCAAAATATCTACAATAATTTTTCAAAATATCTACAATATATTTACATTATCTATACAATATATATACAATTAAATATAACATATTTACACAGCTCTACATATTTACGTAGATCTCTATAACACAACTACATAATTCATACTTTTTAATGAAAAACAGAACATGTTGAAGGTGCACTGGGTGAAGAAAATCATCCAGCACATGTTGATCTGTATACCCATTTTGAAGGCGCAGTTGATGAAGAAAATGCAGGTATGAAATTGTATTCAGAAATTTTTGCTTTATGTTTCAATTTTTTTTACCATTATATTAAGCTAGATATACATGTTGTTACAATGAGGGAATATATGCACGCACAATCTCCAATTCACGGAGTCACAGTAGCAATTCAAAGAGAACAACAGAATGAGGAAGATGTCAATGTAGGCGAAGAAGCAGAGTATGTGAATGTAGGTGATTCAGAAGACTCCAGAGGTGAGAAGAAGGAGGTTACACTTGATGATTTTGAGCTGCCTGATAACTTATCCCAGTTGGTTAAGTTCGGTGAGCCTATACAAGATGAAACAACACTTGTGCATCAAGGTAGAACAAGGCAGCCTGGAAAGCATGCCCGATCACCATTTCTCCCTTTAGACAGTTCTGGTGACAGCACAGTTGGACCTCAAATTTTTCACCTCAAGCACCCATTTACTAGTGTTATTGGTCAAGATGTAGATCCTGAGTTGTTGGGTGAATTCAACAAGTGGTTATACCACGGTACCGACACAGGTTCAAAGAGGTTAGTTTACACAATTTGACACTTTGATTACAATATTCATCTTTTACATATCCACTTCATTCAACATTTTTATTTTAAGTCCTATTTGTTTATATAGGAGGAAGGCTCCGTATTATATAAAGGACAACCAAATTAAGTCATGGTTTGATCTTGGAGTGGAAAAAGTTGACAAGAAGTAGTGGTTCTTTTCCTTGGCACACCCCGGACAAGTCCTCAATGACTCGGTAAACTCTTACTCAGAATATGTAGTTAGTTTGTTGATTTTTTTTTTATCTACAACACTGTTATAGTAACAATCTGAATTGTTGGTATATTGTAGATATTTTGTAGATTTGTTAATGATTGTATATTAGCACACAGAATTGTACATATTTTGTATATATATTGTAGATACTTTGTAATCATGATGAAACACAGATTAAATTGTAGTTTTTCTGTAGATATTCTGGAGAAAATCTACAATACTGAATTAAAACAATTGTAATTGTAGTTATTTTGTAGTTTTGTTGTAGATAATTTGTAGTAATCCATAAAATAAATGCAATCTGTTTTTGTTGCAGCACATTGATGTTATAATGTATTACTTGAGGAATCGAGGAAAGTATGGCCCCCACAACAAGACCAGGTTTACTACCACTGATTGTATGTTCAAGACTAGGATTGAACAAATTTATGATAAGTTCCACAATTCTCCTCAAGAAAAGAAGTTTGTTGTTGTCAAACCCCAGGACGTCGTAGCAGAATACATGTTGGGGTATAGATTACTCGCAAATATTGCATGGGATCAAGTTGATTATGTGATCATGCCCGTCAACATTGTAGAAAAATTCCACTGGGTGTTGGTTGTTTTTGACATTGCAGACATGGTACTTTATGCGTATGATTCTATGGTCTCTTCACGCAATAACCCTATTGTTGAATCTTGTGTCGACAAGTTTTCTGTTATTATCCCTCTGTACTTGTCATGCACCGGTTTTTGTGGGTAACGTAAAGACATCAACTTCAAGGATACAAAGGCATACATTGAGAAAGTTGTTACCGACCCTCTTGACATTCAGTGGATCGTCGGAGAGATACCACAGCGAAAAGAAGGATCACTGTAACAAAAATCTTCTTTCCTTCTATCCATTTTAACATTTTTTTTGTTAATTGTTTGGTAAATATTGACATGTTTTTTATTTTTGCAGCGACTATGGTGTATTTGTTGCTGCCTTTGCAGAGTATGCTAGTCTTGGAGACTTATCAGTTCCAGTAGAAGACCTTTCTGATATTGGACAACATCGTAGACGTTATGGAGCGCTACTGTGGGATAATGCTAGAAAGAAGCAGGAGTATGGTGCAATTAGTGAAAGTGAGGTGACAGGCAGTTTGGCAAGGAGAAAAGGTTGAAAGTGAGGTGACAGGCAGTTTTCTTATCGAGTATAGTAGTTCAAATGGAAATATTCTGTTGATTTTATATTCACTTGTTGAATGTAAACAATACTTGATCTACATTATTTTAGCATATAAATCCTTTCCAACTGAATTATTATCTAGTTATTCTGTCAACTCAAAAATATGTAGTTACTTTTGTAGTTTTTTGTAGATAAAGTGTAAAAAATTATTAGTAATATATTTTGTTGATTTTATATTCACTTTTTGAATGTAAACAGTAATTGATCTACATTATTGTAGCACATAACTCCTTTCCAACTGAATTATAATCCAGTTATTATGTCAGCTCCAACAATTATAGTTATTTTGTAGATAAATTATAAAAATCATTAACAATACATCTTGTTGATTTTATATTCATTTTTTTATCTACATTATTTTTGTATATAACTCCTTTCCAACTGATTTATAATCTAGTTATTCTGTCATCTTTAGATATTGTAACTTTTTTGTAGTTATTTTTTAGATAAATTGCAAAAAATCACTAACAACTATGTAAAGGATGCTAGAGATAGTAAAAAAGTTGTAGATTATATATATAGAAATCATTCATAAAACAATCAAGTTATGAAAGTATTAACTCAATACAGAAAAATGATTGAAGAAAAAAAATTCCAAACTAATTACATTAAGAGTTGAAAACACATCAACAATTACACATCAAAAGTCTATTCTCCTGAAATCATCAACAATTTTTAAGAAAAATTCTGTTTACTACATGAAATTTTATTTCTTTTTGGGAGAATTCTTGCAAGATCTTTTGTTATGCCCTTTTACTCCGCAATTGCCACATGAAACCTTGTACTTCTTTGAATGTACTTCATTATATGTTTTGTGTCTTTGTTTTTGAGGTTTTCCTGGCTGTCTTTTCTCACCTGAGGGTGGATTTACAACTTGTTCGATTATATCTTGTGACACATTCAATTTGCTTTCATCAGGCAGAGGATTTATTGGTATTTCATAAGTATGCAATAGGCTCTCCATGTGTAATACGACGAACAATAGTTTTCATAAGACTCATTCCGGTGCCTTAAAGAAGCCAAAGCATGTGCACAAGGAAGTTCATCAAGCTGGAATTGCCCACAACTACATCTCTTATTTTCAAGACAAACAATGTAGCGCTTCACACCATCTATCACAATATGAATATAATTTGTTGAAGCCCTCACCTACAATTACATTACAAATATAAAACAAAGCATCTACAATCAGAATACAAAATATCTACAAATTATCTACAGTGAATTTTAATATTTTATTTTGATGCAATAAATAAACAGATCTTATTTTAAGCTTCTGTGACAATGTTGTGTTGTCCTCCAGTTCTTTGTTGAATTTTTTCCCAAGGTATGTGAAGGTACCCTTTGCTTTCAATAACTTTTCATTAGTCCACCCTTCAAGAAGAGTCCTCATATACTCTAATAGTTCTACTATCCGCAGCTCTCTTGCAACTTTTGTTACCGCATTCAACGACCCTGCAATGTTTGATGTCATAGTCCAAGTTCTGTTGACCGTAGCATGTACTCGTGACCATCTATGATAGCCAATATCATATAAGTATGATTTAACACGCGGGTCTATCTCTTCAATCTTTGCCATCCTTTCATTAAATTCATCAAGGGTGTATGATCGTGTTGTGGCAAAGTATAATTCGCTTAACTTTAGATGACCCTTCTTGAACTTTGCCCTTATATTTGTCCAAATATGCCACATGCAAGAATAATGTGGCACACCAGGATACACAATAGATGTTGCCTTCAAGATACTCTCATTCCGATCTGAAACAACACACATATTTGGTTTTTCACCATATGTATGTTGAATTGCTCAAAAAACCACTTCCATGATGCGTCATTTTATGAATCAACAACAGCATATGCCAATGCTAATATGGTACCTACATTATGTGTCAAAAAATAATTAATTGGCAGCTTGGAAAATGCAGAGAGAGACATATACATACAAACTACAATATATCTACAAAATATCGCCAACTTATCAACACAAAACAAAAAGTTACAATATATCTACAAAATATCTATATTTTTACTTGTTGCATCTATTGTATTGGTTGTTAGCATTATTCTCCTGTATGCTGACTTTAAGAAGGTCCCATCAACTACTACAATATTCCCAGCCACTGATTGACGTACAAATCACAACAAATGCATATAAGAAGCAGTCATTTGTGGTCTTCTTCAATTTAACTACAGACCCCGGATAAGTCTGATCCAGAATATAAAAATAACTTGGCAATTTGCTATAAGAGTCAGCAGGATGACCTCTCAAAAACTCCAAAGCATTTTCCTTTGCTCTCCAAGCTTACATGTAGATTAAGTTCACGTTGTGTTCGGACAACATGCCAGTTTGTATGTCTTTTGGTGTGTAAATTGTCTTAGGATCAGAATATTTTGGAATAACCATGCTACCAACTACCATGACAGTAGGTTTGCGTTGTATGAATGTATTGTCCATCAAAGAGCATGTGTGCTGGCTGTTGAATTTTCTGACCTTAACATTGCAGAATCATTTTTGCTAGTTGCCTTGAAGTGCCACGTACAAATTTCACCAACACATATCAGCCATTAGCTACAAAAATAAATACAATTTAAACACTGGGTTAAAAAATGTAGATTAAAAAAAAATTGTTATAGCAGAAAATATTATAGTAAACAATATATATACAAAATAACTACAAACTATCTACAATATTGATAAACATTATCACAAGAAAAAACTGGAGATGTAAACATTTACAAATAAACTACAAAAATTAAAAAAATAATCTTTTGACCATTCATATGTTCATACCTTCTAGCACTAGATCTTTTCACCTTGAATTGGAACTTGTGCATGACAGAATAGTGCTTCATTGCAGTTGCAATTGTTTGCTTGTCTTGGTATACTTGTCATACTTCAATAACACTTGATGTACTTTCTGTTATTATTATACTTTCATATTCTTCTATCACGGAAGATGTTGGCATATCAATTAACTTTAGTGTTCCAGATGAACCTGCAAGAAAATAAAGACAAAATACTGTTATGAACAGTTTTGTAGAAATTTTGTAGTTAATTTGTAGAAACATTGAAATTCTATATTTCATATTGAGATTCAAATTATATGTAATTTTATTGTAGAATAAATGTAGAAATTTTGTAGATATTGGAAAAATCAATACTGATATATATAAAATCTGACATGTAGTTTTTTGTAGATAAATTGTAGATAAATTGTAGGGCATGTATATACAACCAAAATTTGATAGAAAAAGTAACAGCACAGATCTACAACTGTGTTCTCATTGGTGACACTCAAATCCATATTGAATCGCGAACTGTTATACATAGAGGATATGATCCTAAATTTTATTTTTCCTTTTTCGTCTCCATGTATACACGAACACCCATATCGTTCCTAATTTCCATTGGAGGACAATGCTCGTTGACAATATATTTGATTTTTATAATTTTTTCGGATGTATCGATCATTAATTGATGTGCTATTGTAGAAATCAATAGACTATAACTCGCATCCTCACCAACTACAATTCCATCGACCTGAAATTCTCTATATCTTCCATAGCTATCCCAATTCCCATTCAGTTGTAGCATAATTGGGATTTTCGACATAATTGCGTTTGTTGCAGAAGAATTGTAGAAGATTTAGTCGGTTTTGATTTGTGAAATCAGAAAAAATGTTGAAACAGAGTGTATCGCAAAAACAGAGTCGTAAAATTTGAATAGAAACAACCGATAATTAATACTGCGTGATTTGCGTTTGAAAATATCTGGAAAAATCTTTAATTCCCCAATATTTGCGCGCCTAAATAAGGAAACTTACAACTACAATGATTTTATTTTTAATGAATTGTCTATATTTTGTAAAAATACTATTAACATAATGGGTAATATGCAAACTATAAATATATTTGGTAATATAATTTTCTATATGGTATGAGAACGAAAATTTCCCTTTAATAAAATTCACATTTTATCCCTATCTAGGGTCCTCAGTCTATTATAGTGGAGTAATGAAGGTGGGCTTGGTTATGCCCGTACCAAAAACTTATTGTAACTTTCCTGTTGTTGTTGATTTCAATTTGAAAGGAAAACAAGAGCTTTAAATAATGAGGATCTTTTGCAAATACCACCTGCCACAAACTATTTACCCACCTTACCCATAAAGTTTTTCTCCTTAAGCATACTTTTAGTCAAGTCAAGTGAAGCCAAGTCGAACCAAGCTAAGCCAAGCCAGGTCGAACTAAGTCAAGCCAAGTCAAGGTAATTAGTTTTAACTGGATAAATATATATTGTAGATAGTTTTCAAATGAGTAGAGAAGGGTAATTATTTTAAGCTCAATGGTTATTTTTGCATAAATTGCTCTTAAATAATTTGGATATATTCTCCCAATAGGCTATAGGCCTAATGATTGCCGCTTTTTTTTGGTAGAAAAGATAATTATGCTATTAGAAATTATTAGCACGTATGACTCCCAAATTTTAAGAGCATATTTTCAGATACATACTAGGCAACAAGGTTTGCATGTTTCTATTTATTTTATAGCTATTCGTCTCTTATTGTTATTTTTGTATAATTCTTGGACATTTGGGAGTTTTGTCTTTTGAATGACCTTACCCATACGATTTAATGGAGCTAATTTTGGATAGTTTAGAAATAAATAATTCAGATAAAAGTTTTATTTTCCTTCCCCTTCGACTTTTTCTTAACTATTTATTTGCTATTTTTCATAATCTTTTTCTTAAGTATTTAACTTTCGTTAGTTTTAAGGATAAAAATTATACGTTTAAAGTATAAATATTTTGACTTTTTTAGTAACTATTTATTTGATGTTTTTTTTAATAATAATCTTCTCATGTCTATTATTTAACTCCATTTAATTTTAAGGATGAAAATTACATAGTCAATATTTTAGAGAAACTTAATTGAAATAACATAATAATTCAGGGATTAAAATACCAATTTTTGCCAAAGGAATAATATGATCTGGGGACCAAAATAGCAATTATTTTCTCAAGCAAGTCAGCATTGAACGCTGACTCCTTTCTTTTTGGAAGCATAAAACAAAATATGTACTTTGGAATTACGATGATTGTTTTTTGGTTTATATATATAGAACATCGAATAGCGCAACTCCGTTTGGCGTGCAAGTCCAAGGTTGATCGATCTTAATACAGAATAACTTATATTTTCTTCAATTAAAATTAAAACAAAACATAAAATATAAGCGTAACTTCCGCCAAATATTGTTAACGGTTGCTTGTAATTACTGCAAAGCTTAAGCGCCCATTTCTCTCTTGCCCTGCATGAGGAATCGTGTCTCCAATAACTGCTTTGCCTCTCCTTTCTGGCTTTTCCCCCCTATAGAATTGGAGATTCGTCTAAATAATGGGTTTGTACAAAATTTGGTGAAATTTCTTGTTCTTGTCTGAGGGGGAATTTCAGACCAAAAAAAAAGGATGATGCTGATGTTAACAGTGTTTGTTCTTGGAGGGGTAACGGTTCTTGCTGTGGAAGCTGTTGGAATTGTAATATTAATATGGTGTTTTATCAGAAGACTTTCTCGTCAAGGAGGTAAAGCAAAACCAACTGAAGACTCATTGCCTTTTGCTGGAGATATTGATCCCTCGTTCTTCAAGAAGCAGGCAGGTATCACTTTTTTTTTTTGCTTTTACTTTTGATGTTGTTGTTCGACTTAAGTTAAGACACTTGTAATTACGCGTGGAATGAAAAGTTTAAAGTTAATTGTTTTCAAACCTAAAAAGATGTCATTTTGTTAGACAGATTAAAAAAGAAAGTGTCACATAAGTATGTGATTTCCCGCACCCTTTACTTGGTACTTTTTTACTATGTCCCCATTTCAAGATGGTTTATGAGATTAGTTGATTTGTTGATCCCGCACCCTTTCATATTGTTGTCTGAATTGAGTATTTGGATTGTGAATGTAACGAGTGTAGAGTGGTCTAGGGCTTGAATTGAGGCTTCGTTGGGTGGTCACTTGTCATTATTTCAACAAGAACAGCCTCTCTATCATTTCGAGTAGGGGTAAGGTCTGCGCAAATTCTACCCTCCCCAGACGTGGAGACCATCGGTTGTACTACTAATACACTTCAAAGTAAATTTTGTGCTTCTCAAGTTCTAAGAGTATTCCAAGTATAATCTCATAAACAGTAAAGACCACTCTAATCATGCACTACACGAGAAAACAATGACGATATCATCTTATTGTCACTGTGAAATGAGCTTACACAATTTGTGAGAAGATTAGTATTTAATCAGAAATGATTTGCAATTAGAATTTATAATTCTGTGCGGATATTTGTACGGGAACATGTCTGGTCCAAATGCTCGTGTTTATTAGTATTGTATCATTCAGATTGAGTTTTCTTTTCCTATTCAAGCACCTGTCCTTTCCTCAATGGACTTGATTAATTCAACTTATAGTATATTATGTATATTTCATCTCCTAGGGGAAAGTATGGGTTCTAGAATCTGAAAGAATCCCAAAAGTTTCAAATGTGGACAAAGCTACAAAGCAGCAAAAGGCCCAGAAAGAGATCTTAGAGGTAATACCTGTTCAGAAATTTGGTAAAATCAAGGATCACTCTCTCATTCTAACAGAATCAGATGGTTCCCGTACTGAAATTCCACTCAAAGGTTGCATGGTTGCGGCTGTTTCTGCTTCAAGCTTGTCCTCTAGAAAATGGTAAGTTGAGACATGATTGACTTTACCTTTTTGAATTGTGTATTGTTATGCTAGGCTATGTTGCCCAGACTCTCCAAAATGATGTCGCACCCGTGTCGGATCCTCCAAAAATAGATTATTTTTGGAGGATCCAACACGCATCCAAAAATATTTTTGGAGAGTCCAAGCAACATAGATGCTAGGTACTTTTGAGTTACTCACCTCAAGCTCAGAAGGTCGAAATATTTACAGAGTACTCATTTGTTCTAGCAATTTTTTGAACAACTGCATTTCAAAATCAAGCAATTTTATCTTCGAATTCCAAGCTGTAATCAGTATTCAAACAGGTTTTATCTTAGGAGAACCTTTTACTTAGAAAATTATCTTGTATATCTTGTAAAAAAAATTCTACCATGCGTTAAGTAAAATGCTTCTTTAGTCATTTTATTGGAAAGGATAAACAACGATTTAGTGCTTCAATTTTGTTACAGGGCAAAAAAATACCCAATTAAAATTGAGAACGGGGCATCTGCTATATATAAAGGAAGTGGAATATTTTACATTTACCTCGAGACGTCTTGGGAGAAGGAATCATGGTGCAAAGCTCTTCGTCTTGCTTCTTGCAAGGATGAAGAAAAACTAAAGTGGTTGGCGAAGTTAAACTTAGAGTTCCGGAATTACCTGACTAGACTAAATGCAGGATATCCTTCATTTATGAAACCATCTTCTAGTTTTGGTGCTGACTTAGTTGATAAATCAAGCAAGCCTGATGGTTCCTCGTCAAAAGTTCGTCAATTTCTGAAAAAGTTTGCCAAGAAAACTACCAAGAATGCTCCAGAAAATAAGGCAAGCTGCAGTTCAAAATCAGGTTATGAAGAACGTAAGATGAGTGAGAAAACTCATTCATTCCAAGATCTTGACTTGGCCAGTGGTGTTATGAAGGTTGCTTCAACAAGAAAGCGTCTTGATTTTTGCAATGAGGATGTTATAGCGCGTTCGTCCATTGTATCCTCTACTGGCTCTGTCATTTCTGATGCGGATTCTGATGACAGGGTTTTTTGTGATGAAGGATCCCTTTGTTGGAATTTGTTAATATCACGGTTGTTCTTTGATGCTAAAAGAAATGAGCAGATGAAAAGTTCTTTGCAAGAGCGGATTCAGGTTTGTGATCTCCTTTTACTTCACTACGAGACGTAAAGTAACTTATTTGCTGTCATAATTCAAAACCTTTTTTAGTTGACTTAAGGTAGAGATTGACTTGTTTACTTGTATTGCTTTTCGAGGACATTAACCAAAACTACTAGTATTACTACTATGCCGCAATCCTAAAGCATTTGAAGTCAGCTGCATGTTTTGTGTGTAAGAAAATGAAACTTTGGTATGACACTGAGAGAAGTTATCAGTTTAGGGCGAGAAGTTGTTTAATACATTTTGCTTTGAAGCTTCGTGTGCCTGTACATTTTTAGGCCACACAGTTTTACGATAACTTGAAGAGAAATTTGTTTTGTTTAAATAAGCTATAACTCAGTGTGGTCTTTATCTGTAGAGAACGCTCTCCAATATTCGTAGCCCCAGTTACATAGGTGAAGTAACCTGCGCAGCTGTTGATGTTGGTAACCTCCCTCCCTATATACATGCAATGAGGGTTCTTCCCTCAGACATGAACGAGGTCTGGGCTTTTGAAATTGATGTTCAGTACTCTGGCGGTGCAATATTGGATCTTGAGACAAGGCTTGAAGTTCACGACCTTGATTTACATGAAGGAGACGATGCAAGTATAGATTCAAGTGCTGTTGATGATGTCAAATCAGACCTGTTAGAAGGTTTTGAGGACTTTGATGAACAATTTAAGCATTCGAACGAAAACTTGGATAAGATGGACCAAAGAGATGGAGGTGATACACCAGCACGTATGTATCAAAACCTCTTTATCTTTTTTATGTTCTGAAATTTGGGTTAGTTAATTCTGAATAATCCAATGTTTGGGTGTAGTAGTTGCCTGCTATTTTTAATTATTTTTTAAAGAAAAATCAATTTATTTTTAACTTGTGTATTATTTTTAATTATCTCCTATTGGGAAAATAATTATGGTTTAATCAGTTAGTAATCTGAAGAATATCAATCAGGTGTTTCAAACGCGAGTAGAAGCTCTAATGGCATACCTAGTGGCTCAAAGTGGAAATCAATCTTACATTCAGTGGCCAAGCAGGTTTCACAGGTTGGTTACAATATTCTGCTTATTTCTAGCTATTCAACCTTGTCTTTCCCTGAAATTGACTTCCTAGCTCTACTTTGTTTAAATATCTATCTCATTGGTAGATGTCAATAGCTCAAGCAGACTAGAGGTCTTACGATACTTCTGAACTGATTGCATAATTTTCTGAATAGTGCTGAAGAGGTAATGCACACGAGAAGTATATTGATGCTTTATTCTTAGTATGTTTGGGTTAATCTGTTAGGGTATTGTCTTGGAGCGGTGTATGTTGTGTCCACACTATTTTTTCGCTTTTTCATAGTATTGTGGCATTATTATTGGTTGTTGTCATTGCTTTTTCATAAGGTTGTACATTCTACCCTCCCCAGACCCCACTTGTGGAATTTTACTGGGTGGGTGAAAATGTTAATTGTCCATTGTTAGGGTATAGCAATATAACAATTTTGTGCTCTCTCGAGCTTTGGACATATTTTATATAATACTCGCCTCCTTATTTTGCTACAGAAAGAAGGGAACTAAAACTCATGTCATTCAGTTGGCTTTGATCTTCTCTTTGTTAGTTGATGAGAATAGAAAACGACAGTTAAAATGAGGATGCAAGGTGGTAAAGGTGGGAAATAAAATGTGGTGAAAATGGATCACAAATGAAAATGGGATCGAGCACTGTACAATCATGAGACTTGTGCTTCACTGACTTTCCTATTGCAGTAGTGAATGGAAAGTCTTATCTTATATGTCTTTTGTTCATCTGCTGTAACAAGTGGAAAGAAACTTGTCGATTTCTAACCAATTATATTTTCAACATTCAGGTTCCACTCTCGATGGGGATTAGGGTTGCATCTCTACGAGGAACATTGAGGTTGTATGTAAAGCCACCACCTTCAGATCAGATATGGTTTGGATTCACATCGATGCCAGATATTGACATCCATTTGAACTCTTCTGTTGGGGATCGTAAGATCTCAAGTGGACACCTTTCTTTGTTCCTAATCAGTCGAATTAAGGTTAGTTTGAAAACTAGCCTGTTCTATTATTTGAATGTCGTTCATCAAGTAAATTGAGGCTCCCAGTCAGCTACGCAAGCTTGTGGGTGCCATGAATGCCAAAGGCACAATGTACGTAAAAATGGGCTGACGTTTAGGAGATATTATCCTTCCTGATTTCCTTAGACTTAAAGCGCCATAACAGCTATTTGGCTGTAGCTAGCACAGTCGAAGTATCCACCTCAAAAGATCCACAAGGTGACAGTCGTCTAGGTGAAACTTTAAATTGGTTTCAGATAGATAATTACAGTGTCCAGTAAGAGAACTGAAGAAAAAGAAGGTACAACTTGTGCTTTGCAAAGCATAGGAGAGTGATCCGGTTACTTTCTTTCAGGTGAGGAGAGAGGATGATGGCACTTTATATGCTCGAGTAGGAGCAAGTGCACAAATAGCCATTCTCAGGGATGCTATTTAGAGATCAGCCAATATTTGTGTTGTTCTGAAAGTTTAAACTAAAAATCTTAAATTCAGGACAATTTTATCCTGAAGCTTTGAACTGAAAAACTGAAATTCATGACGCACCGGCTAATTCCTAAATAGCAGCCCCTTAAAGTGGCTACCTGATGTCATTTCTACCCAGTAGAAAGTGTGCAGGTAGAATACACCAAGCTTGTTTAACCATTCTATTATTTTTAGTTCCTTTTCCTTCTATTTTCTGTCGGAACAAAGTATTTAATAACAGGAAATTTTTGCAAACCATGCTGACTATTATAGAAAAACCAACTTAATGGAGGAATCAATTTCCAGATTCTACACCAACGGACATGTCGGCTATGTTTCCATATATAGATATTGTTCTGTTTTCTCACTTGCTTATGCATTCTCTTTCTTAAATTTGGATATACTATGAAAACATTGGTGAAATTTGCTAGGTTGAGCTGATGGTTTTCACAACTGATGCAGGCTGCTATTCGTGAAACTGCCGTACTTCCACACTGTGAGAATGTATGCATCCCTTGGATGATAGCAGAAAAGAATGACTGGGTTCCCGTAAAAGATGCTCCATATATATGGATTAATAACAAATCAGCAGGTAATGCCAGCAAGCCAGAAGCATGCAGCTTCTACCCTGGGGACACAACACAAGTAGCTGAAGCAGATAGAAGTAATGCTGAAAGAGGACTTAGCGGAGTTGGATGGGCTAGTAAAAAAAGTAAGTCACTGGATCCCCACATATTCTGCTCAGTTCCTAGGGGTAAGCCTAGTTTCAATAGCAGAAGCCTCACTAGTAGTCCAGAAAAAAAGCACGTAAATCCCAAGAAACTTCACGGAGATACACAACAAGGGAGGTTGTCAGATCCACAGGCATATTTATCAGTTCGTAAGAGCCAATCTTCATCAGAATTGCATGCCCCCTTGCTGAAGCACGATGAAGAACAGAGAGAGACTCATCGCATGAGCTCAGAGAGCATGTCACCTTCTCATCTAGAGGAACAAAATCAGTTTACAGAAGATGATATGAAACCAAAAAGAACAGGGACAAGGGCTAGGATGCATGGTTTGCGGAAAAAAATGGGGGAAAAACTTGAAGAGAAGAAGCGTCACATAGAAGAGAAGGGGAGACACTTAGTGGAAAGGATGAGAAGCCACAAGGAATATTCGTAAATTTGCAGTTTCCTCAGTTCAGTTTGATTGCACAAGGGAAAACATAGGTCAGTTGTTTTTAAAAGGGCTGTTTTGTTAGGCTATACACAAGTTTCAGTTGCACCAATTCAATAGCTCAGGACCGTGTGAAACAGCTTGAGGAAAGTAAGTCAGGAACCTGATCCCGTTGGACGAAGTTCTGTTTTCAATTGTAAAAGGTCTAACCCCAATAGGGACCCATCTCAACCAGTCACATACAAGTTTACTTGCTTTAAACTCTTTGGTCAGAAAAATGCCAATGATTCCGGTTGCCCACGTTTGCTCATAGTTGATACAAAGAGATCATCAAAGAAACACGTAACAATGGAAATGCAAGATTATCATTTTCTTTTTGCTTAGCAATAAGCGTAGCACTTCCATGTTGCACGTTCATAATATTGAGTTTTCGGTATCGCATATACTAAGGTAATAAGTGGCTCGTGCCAAAGTAGAGAAATGCAAAACCAAGCAAAGAACTGAAACGGGAGGATCTGAAAATGTTAGGACAATACGACTATACATAATGCTAAGAGACCACGCTCCATTTTTTAACTTCATTCAAAAAGATAAAACATGGAAAAGCTTAAAGCTGCAAATAATCAACACTATCCTTGCGAATCATATTGACTTTCGCTAACTAGATAACAATGAAAAAGTTCTAAGTGAATGGGGTAAAAAGGCTTTAGCAAATCGCAACAAAGATTTAGGGAACTTCTTACCCTCTTTTCGGAGATGACGAAAATGAAAATTATAGCTGGGATATACTTCTCGCTAACAAACTCATATACCTAACCATCACAGCGTTTTACTACATCCGTCACACGCACTCAAAAAATAGTCGTCGAATAATTCACATTGCAGAACCGATTAGTAGAACGTGTTTAAATGGTTTTAAAAGCCCCACCCAACGATCACGACAAAAAAAGGTTCTCAAGAAAAGCTAATTGGAAAGACATGCTACAAATGATTAATAATAATTTAGTACATCACCAAATCCAAAATTTTATAACTTGCATTGTGAACAAAACCGTCTGTTATAGAAACTCACATTATCTAATCTTAATCAAAAAGAACTTTCTAAAGAAAGGAAGCAGGTCTCATTCCCAGCCAGTAGGAGCTGGGGCAGGGATCACTTCTGCTACAGGAACTTGAGCAGGAGGAGCAGCTGCGGCGTCCCAACCTCCCTCTACCCCTGAAAAAATATGACAAAACGGCGTTATAATAGTATAAAAAGAAGCACATGAAATCAGCAGATGCTAGCACAAGAGATCTCAAACTAAGAGAATCTTAGAAACTAGGACATCAATAAGATTCAGATAAAAAGCTAAAACATTTGGAAAACAAAAAATAAGATGAAAGAATACAAAGCCACGCTTTCCCAAAGCGCCTGTGACACTAACCTCCATCTCCAGACCAGCCACTAGCAACTGCAGGAACAGCAGGTGCGCCATCTGCAGCCCATTGAGCATCAGGGATTTGGTTGCTAGACCAATCACCACCAAGGGCAGCACCACCGTACTCTGCATAATCTGCAATGGCAGGTGCTTCCTCTTCTTGTTGCTCCTTTGCCTCTTCAGGCTCTCTGTAGAAGAAGAGATCCACCTACAGCAGAAGGAAATAAAATATGAGAAAAATAGAAGTATAACCGCAACAAAATACAAAATTAATCCAAATGAAACTTGAATTTATTATTTGAACTTCAGAAGAGCAACTAAAATCAGTCCACCAGTTAGGAAATTTTTTATGAGAAAATAGAAATGCTTCCAGTTAGTCCTTACCATGACATCCCACTTGTGTCCCTGAGGAATGCTACCGCGCATCTGCAGTACCATCCTTCCTAAGAGCCAGAAAAGAACACCGATACTGTGCTTCCCTTTGTTATTGGCAGGGATACCGATGTCAACATAGCGCATTGGTGAATCAGTGTCACAGAAAGCAATAGTTGGGATGTTCCCAAGTGCAGCTTCCTTGATAGGCTGCAAGCAAAGGACTCAAACTGGTTATAAATAGTCCACACGCCAAAAAGGAAACAAGTGATGTTACAGAATTAATATCAACCTGGTGATCAGTTCTTGGGTCAGTGAGAATGAGGAGTCGTGGCTCACTATATGAAGTCTGAAGCTGGTTGGTAAAAGTACCGGGAGTGTGACGGCCAGCAATGGCATTTGCACCAGTGTATTGAGCAAACTTCAAGACAGCTCTCTGTCCATAGGGCCTGGCTGATTGCACAATTATGTCCTTTGGATTCTCAATAGCAACAATAACCCTCGCAGCCATTTGCAGCTTCTCCCATGTCTTTCCAAGGTTAATGATGTAAATACCTAAGAAATAAAGATCAGTCAAAGATATAGAGAGAGATTGATAAACACAGTGAATCAATCACTTTGCTAACACCATGATTATGGAGTCTAATTAATCTTTTAATCTTAATAAATCAATAAAAAGATATAAGAACCACAAGTGATCTAAGATGGCATTACAAAATAATTTCATTCTGTGTCATTTAATCACGCAAGCTATCTTTCTAGAATTGAAAATCATCATAGTGTAGTCCATAAGCAAAAATAAATAATAAGCAAAAAGCAATACACATTGATGGCCAGAATGTCTTAGTACTTTAAGGTCAAAGTATTTATTTTCCAAGCATAACTAAGAAAAAACATATCGCTTTCTACCAAGTCGAATATACTATACTTCATTCAGGCATAGGTACTACTTTCCTCTAGGTATGTGGATCTGATATTTTTCTTCAAACCGCTAAATAAGTACTATTATTCTATTTTACAAATGTAGCAGCTTAACCAAGTGTATCTCAATCACCAAATCCCCTGATACCAGCACCAAAAAAATATTGGAGATCCATACCTTGCGCAAATGCCAACTATTTAGATATAGCTAAGAGGTAGTGGTTTAACATCATGGGTCTAGATAGAGTGAAACAGAGAATACTATATAACGGAGGTAAAGAGTATTACCATCGTTGCGGCGCTTGAAGACGTAACGCTCCATTTGGAAGTCACAGTTCTTAGTGCCGAGGTGGACTTCAGCAGCCAACATCATCTGTATGTCAGCCTCCTTCGTCGTCAGTGTTCTTACTTCATGTGTAGCCGCCATTGTTACTGCTTGCTCTCTTCTCTCCCTTTGCTTTTTCCTCTGCTACTAGGGTTTCACTGCGGCAATAGAGAGACTCCTTTTAGAACGTAGTGCCGTTAAAAAGGCTCTTTGTTTGGGCTTGGCTTTCCGGCTTTCCTCATGGGCCTGGGCTTTGCTGCCTTCTGTACCCTAATGGTTCGTTAAAATTTTAAAAATTATATAATTACTATTAAAATATGTGATTGAGTTATAAACAAATTATAAAAAGCACAAGCTCTTGAAAATGATGAATATTGATACTGCTTAGCCAATTTAATAAAGAAAAAATTATATCATACAAAGATACTCTAATATTTTATCATAACTTTAATGTATAAGTTGTGCGGTTATTTTAGTAGTTCGGACCTAATATATAAATATCTTGATTTATATACTTAAATATCAGGCAATAATTCAGTATTCTTGATGAACATAAAGCAATGAATTTTGTTTGTTCAAGTACCTAATATGGCTTTCATTTTATTTCTATTGGACCTCATAAATATTGAAGCAAATCTTAACAAAACAAAAGCTTAAATTTTCAAAAGTATATTATCTTTAATCTCAACATTGATGTTAAAATATGTGAAAATATTCTTTTATTTTTTTATCAAACCTTACTTCCAACAACACACATAATCTTATATTTTAAAAGTATTCTCACTTAATTATTCTTTAGCTTATTATTATATAATATAGGTAAATAACTTTATGAAAATTTAATAGATAATTCAAAAATCCAGAAAGTTACTACGAATTTTCGATATGGGTATTCATATCCTAAAACTATCAAAAGTACTTTTTTTTTTTTTTTTAGAGAATCAAACTTTTATGCTACCCCTCAAAAGTATTTATTAATTAATTTACTATTATATTTTTGAGAATAATAAATTCTTCACTGTAGCTTTTGTAGTAAATCTAAAATTCATATTTGATTCGACATAATTAATATTAAGTTTTTTTTAAGCAAATTTACTGCGCGAGGAGCCTAGGGCTAGATTTATTAATAATAAAAAGAAAAAAGAACCACATAGGAAAAGTACAAATAAGGGGGACAATAGCACCAGTAGTGTTGTCTTTATGCCTTGGCTATATAATCACTCCTCTGCGCCTCACATTGCCTTAGATGCAGCCTCATGTAGAGGATCATGGTGTAGATGCCGGTAAAGTCTCACGAGGGCATATAATCTCATAGTCGTTTGGGTATCTTCCCAGAGGCATAGGACATGAGCAATCAAATATTGGGCTAAACCTTACCTTACTAATCCTATTGAGGCATAAAATAGCTCCACCTACTAACATGCATGTAAAAAGTAAGAACTAGAGAGCACTACATATTTTATGATCATCACAAAGTTTATAACATACTATGTGATGATATTACATACGGTAATACTTATAAAATGATAAAATAAAATAAGGTAAAAATTAGAGTCTTGCCCCTCTTTCTTCAACCTTGCGAACTCTTCAACATGTAACTCTTTAACTTCTTCAAATATCTTCAGTAATTCTTCAAACTTCATCATTTTTTCTTTGATCTATTGGACCTTATGGAGGTGGTAGGGACAACCGGCTTTTGTTTTGCAGTTCTCATTGGAGGTTTCCTAATGACAACCTCACGTGTTACTTTGACATCCCAATTATGTTGCCTCTCGTATGTCTTCTTTTTGTTTTTGTTTGACCCACTTCTCATATGTCTAGGTGAAAGATCTCCCTTCCTAGCTACATTTTGAAAGGAGGCATCCAGTAGTTCTTCCTCCTCCCCTTCTTCATAAAAGTCATGTCCCATATCCGCACCAGAAGTTTCAATAGGATTATATCCGAACACTAAAGCTCCTAATATTAAGTTTAAAAATATACATTCCTATCAAAGTGTTAAATTTTTCCTCATAAATTATATTTCTTTGTTTAAATTTAATATGTAAGTAAGAAAATAGTTGAAAATGCAAATTTCAGCATATACACCTTCCAACGGTGGTAATGTTTTTATTTAACTTTGTATAACATTAAGAAATTAAAAATATTAAATCAACTGTTAGCATTTAATAAATAAGACAATATGACGAATGTTCCAAAAATGGGAATGATGTTACACCCATAGTCTCGTATGTGAGAGTACGTCGTAAGCGAATTGATGTAAGCTATGAAATGAGATCATTGAAAGTACATAAAGTAAGTTAATCATATTACCTTGGAGGTTACAAATATTTAAGATCATGAATAATGAGTACCAAGAGGGTCGGAAAGCTTAGAAGCTAAACCAACTGAAGAAAATAAGTTTCGTCGAAAGTCGACGAGTTTGGAATATTATAACATGTACTTTAGGGTGAGACTCATTAAATGATAAGGAGGTTATTCTATGAGTTATTTGCTACGTTTTGAAGTCAAGCAAGTTGTGGAACAAAAGTTGGCAAAGGTCTTCACAAATTACATTCATAATGTGCTGAAAATTAGGTCAAATGTAACTGAGATTTTCTCCAAATATTCTTGGAATTATTGGATGATCTACCAACCAAATTGAATATCTATGAGTCTAGTTTTCAACTCATTAAACCTTTCATCGATACGACATAGGAGTAGAGAGATATTTGCAGTTTCGCGAGACTGCGCAGACATCATAAGTGACAAGTAGGTGGGTCACTAAAGCTTTTTGAGAAATACATTTCGTGTGTTATATGAGGTCTTATTGGTAAATATAATGTAAAAAATTGAAGTTCTTGGAATTTAGTTTCCAACGCTCTTAACCGTTCGTTCATACGACATCCAGATAAAAAGATATAAGCGTCGGAAGATGGGCCAATGCTAGGGTGCCAAGCTAGCACCTCTTTGACTTTTCCAAAGTTGATATATATAAGTCTTAGGTTGGCTTTCTCTTCATTTTTTAGTATAACACGACCAGAGAACACCCATAAACATATTCTTAAGCTCTCTTCTAGGGTTTCAAAGAAGATTATCATCCCGGGCATGAAATCGAGAAGCGATAACATCAAAACGACCCCTACGACATAAGTGTCATTATACCGCCTCTCTTTTTTCTTTGTAGTTAGAGTTTTGGAAGGTACTTCATAGTTAAGAAATATCTAATATCTGTATTTAAGTGCTTAAATATCAAAGAATATTGATAAATGTGTTTCCTGATAGTTAGAACTCACGGGACGGTGATCGGAAGTCGTGAGTTCGAGTTATTTGACTTGTAGTGGACTGTTTTGTGGACTTTTTTGTGTTGCCGTTGGGATGCGTATTTTACTACTATTTTATGGAGTTTTGGAGGAGGAAGGGTGTATAGAAACACCATATAGATGTAGGGTGGTGGGTTGGCACTACTACGGTGGTTGTTTTGTGTATGAAGAGATTGCGATGTGTTGGGCTATTTTGTAGTATTATGTGGTGTATATAAGGCTGAAAAATAAATGTATATATATGTTGTTGTTGTGGTGTTCTTGTGTTGTTGGTGTTATCTTGAATTTGGAGGAAGTAAGGATAATAAGGGAGATGCTGCCCGTTTTTATACAAAATAAGCTTGTCGTTCGTTGTGCGATAGTTGTACCTTTCGTAACTTAATGACAATATTATTATCGTTGTTGTAGATTAAGGTGAGAAGAGGCGAGTTCAACTTGGTGAGTGAAAAGATTGTGATAAGGTATGTTAAGGCACTTCCTTCATTCTTTTGGCATGATCTAAAGTGAAACGAACGTAAACGATACGCTATTTCATAATGAATCTACTCCTAGAAACTAAGGTTGCCCATGTTGTTCTTTACTTACAAAGTTATTCTGAGAAAGTATGTATGATCCTTGAGTCCTAGTGAAGTTCATATTGATGGTATGATGTCCATAATGTTAATCGAAGGTGAAACTACTTTACGTCACTCCAAAAGGTTTAGAGCGTGATCCCATGAGTCCAACATGCGTTATATATAGTATCTATTTTACCCTACCGAGTCGCGCTATGTCGGCCAGGTACGACACCTATTTTGCAACCACTGATCAGTTGGGTTTTACCGAGCTCCACGTGGCCGGGTACGTTTTTACCGAGTCTTCTTTGAGGCCGGGTATGATATGATGATGATGATGATGATGATGCCCACAGAGGCGAATGTTTTTACAAGATTATGTATATATATATGTAGCACGCATTTCATGTTACTATCTATTAGAGGCACTCAGATACTACAAGTTGTATCTCCTACATCTCTCTTTACATTATTGTTCTTATTTACGTTTTTCCGCCTTACATACTCAGTACTTTATTCGTACTGACGTCCCTTTTGCCTGGGAACGCTGCATTTCAGGCCCGCAGGTCCCGATAGACAGGTTGATAGTCCTCCTAGTAGGCTATCAGCTCAGCAGAAGGTGTTGTTGCACTCCACTTTGCTCCGGAGTTGCCTATTTGGTCAGTATGATTGGGACATGTATTGACTGGTACGGCGGGGCCCTGTCCCGCCCTATATGACATTTATGTAGTCTTAGAGGCTTGTAGACAAATGACAGGTATATGGATATTTATATGGCCTTGTCGGCCTATGTTTTGAGTTTACAAATGATCATGTCAGCCTTATAGGCCCGTATGTCACATGTATAAGTTTCTATATGATGTTGGGTCATCTTATGTCTAGTATGCACTTATATTTTATTCTTGTTATCTCATGACGACCCTTTTGGCCAATTTAACCATGATAGTATGATAAAAAAGATATGTTATGTTGGGACTCAGTTGAGTAAGGTACCGGGTGCTCGTCACGGCCCATAGGTTGGGTCGTGACAGAAGTGATTCATCATTTATATAAATGAGACAATATGTTACTTAGTTTAATGTAAATATAATAGAGAAAATATTATATCATACTATATTATAAGTGTGAAGATCAAAGTGCAAAGTTAAAAGACCAAAATATCCCTTAAAAGTTGAGTGACATTTTTTCCCTTCATTTAAATACTACTTTTATGTCATTTTTACACCAAAAGGTAAAAATATCTCATAATAAATTGAGCATTTAATTCCCTACTACACTTTATATGAAAATATAAAATACAATGTAACGTATAATAAAAATTTTAAAACTTGCAAAACATTTTTGTAGTCCCAACTAAATTTATCTTATATCCAGTTGAAACTCTTTTAGTCATTTTTATTTTCATAGTCTTGTCCATTAGTCTTAATCGGATAACTCCTTAATATATCTGGTCTATTAAAATATCTGGTGCCTTTTGTATTCTCAATTAAATTCATAGAATCATTGCTTTGAGAATATTCCAGATAAAAATACTATTACTGATATTTGATAGACATATTATTCTATAAACAAACTAAAATATAGTAGTGATATTTACTGGCTAGCGCTCCGTGTATTATAAGGAAAACAAAGCGTGCCATTATTTTCGTTGGTGATAATATGGCAAACTAACTTTATAATTTTGGGTCACCGAATGAGCCTAACAAATCACTTGCCGGTACAGATGACATATCTAATAAGTTCTTGGATACGGTGGTGCCTTTGGACAATCATTAATGTTGCAACAAGTTAGAGGAGGTGTTTATGCCGATGAGACTTTAATGACGTCTACTATAAAAATCAAAGAGCCTACGAGGCTAAACACTTTTTTCTTTTGTGTTCAAATAAATATTTTTCATGTACGATTTTTTTAGTTTTTACTCGAAGTATGTAGTTTTTTGTCACCCTAACGATGTTTTGGCTTTTTGAATTAAGCTAATAACATATAACCATAAGATCAAGATCTTATACTTCTTTCTTTAGTTTTTATCACTCAAAAATATTTTTTTGACAATATTGATATAATTTTTTTAAAGTTTTTATATTCATAAATATGGGTACACGCGCAACGCGCGTACCCAAAGGCTAGTTAAAAAATAAACATGAAACTTCATACTCTTACGGAGAAAAATGTGTTCCTTTCTGTTGTAAAGCAATGCCTATCTTTTTTTACCGGTTAACTTGTTATTAAATAAGTTTTTAATTTAAGCTAGCGTTTGGACATAAATTCCTAAATTTGTTTTGAAAAATTTGATTTGGGTGAAGTTTGGTTTGAAGATTGAAGTGTGTTTGGACATCAGTTTTCAAAACATATTTCCCAAATTTATTTTGGAAAAACATGAAAATGACTTATACCCACAAGTTCTAAAAACTATCACAAATACCCAACAATACCATTATCAATAACATTTATTATACTATCATAAACTATAGTCTTGAAACATAAATAAATTTGGTACAAAATTATCATTTTTATAATGAACTACATGATACACTATCGGATGACCGAGAAGAAGCAACAATGTTACAAAATAATAAATGGTGGGCTCTTTTATAAAATACAAAAGTTTGGGGCAATGTTTAAAAAAATTCATAGTGATATTTTGTCCCAAAACCAACTATTGGGATTTGAGGTTTGGATTTTTGCCAAAATGTAAGTAAAATCTATGGCCAAATATGTGTTTGCCAAATAAAATCCAAATTTATTTTGACAAAATCGATGGTCAACGGGTCCTAAATTTATTTTTAAAATATTTTAGTCCTTACACTTAAAATTGAACGACATTTTTAAGAAGAGTTGAACTTTTCTGGAGAGTGTTTAAGTCAAAGCATTTTATAATATTTGGTTTAGAATTTTTGTTTAACTTATTTTGTGTTCAAGAAATAGAATCTAAAAGGAAAGAATTATCTACCAACATCGGTAGCTTGATTTCATATTTCATTTTATTCTAAAGATCTGATTTTATTTTATGATTGTTATCTATTAGATTAGGATTGTATCTTTGTAATTTAATGTCTTTCACCTTACTTGTAAATTTGGGATTCAATTCCCAATCAACTGTATAAAAAGGAGATCATCTAATACAACATACATAACTTTCACTCATTCATCTCTATCTCTGTTACTTGCATTGTGCTTCTTATCTCATTCAAATATGGATTCACCTTAGGTGACATGTGCATCCATTCTTCAGAAGTATGCCAACCTAAAAGCCTGTAGTAATGCTTGACCCACCCTCTGTTGCGGCCAAATGCACACGCAAGTATACGCGATTGTCAAGCAATAAAGTGACTAAAAGTCAGATGTCGAACCCACGAGGACTTGTGATTAACTATTAACTAAAGTATACTATCCTAACTATCTAAACAAGAATTAAACCTAGAAGTATTTGATTCTAAACTGATTAAAATAAAGAAAACAAATAATAAACTCTGAACAAAGGGATAGCGAATTTTTATGTTATCAATGTGATGAAAAGGATCTAGGGTTATGGGATATCTAACATTCCTATTGCATTCTTCAATTGAATTGACTAACTAATTTATCTAGTTTATTGGTTGACATGGTTAATATTGCTCATAAGAATCTGTCGAGATCTTACTCGCCTATTCAAGCTAACCTAACGCCTATATGTCTATGGAATTAGAACTAACAAGAACGCATTTATAATTCCTGTAAATCAAAGAAAGGCAATTACGTATATGTCTATCCTAACTGCAAATCCATTCCCTGATGCCCAGGTTCAAGACCATGCTCTACTCAATCCTATATGCAATCTAGACTTTCCACTTTCAAGTTTAATTCTAGATTTGCAGATAGTATTCAATTGGTGATCAAGCAATTAAATAATTAAGCACAAGATTGAATAATGATAAACTAAAAAATCAAAATCAATATTCGAATAACAATAGTCATGAAAGAACCACAACCCTAGAACGTGAATTTTAGCTCCACATAGACATGGTAGCAAAACAACAAATCATACAAAGAAACATAAAAATTAATAAGTTTGATGGAAGAAAGATGAAACCTCGCCTCCACGACGGCTCCTTGCTCTCCCTAGGTCGAATTTCCTTCAAAAAGTGTGTTCCATTGACCTAAAAGGGGCATTTTTGGCCTAAATATTGCGTACAAAAAAGTAGTGGGCCAAAGTTTTCCTTTTCCTAATCCGACTCAGCTTCAAGGATTGATGTTCGCATCCATCTCGTCCTCCACTTCTTCATCTTCGCATGCTAGGGTGGATGCTTCACATCCACCCTTTGTTCCTCCATCTCTGATGTGCCCAAGTGAGGATACTAAGACGGATGCTATGGTCCGACTTCACTGCCAAGGTTACACAATTTTTTTTTCTAGGTTGGATGTGATGCCCTCCTCTAGCTAGATCACCTTTTCTTCATATTTTTGTACTCCAAACACCCTAAATCATCACACCCAACTCAATTAGTCACAAAACCAATAATTAACTCATGTTGGGCATTTTAAAGATTAAATAGTACCAAAAGGAGGTTAAAACATGAGTAAAGTAATATTATAACATATAAAAATATGCCCAGCATCACCCTCCAACATGGGCGCGTCCTCGCTGAGGGTTGCTTCACCACCGTCATGAGAGAGATTCAGGCTCTGATATCATTTTTTTCATAACCCAAGTTCATGGCACGTATTATCTACTTTGGCCCAATAGGTCTGATGGATTTGTCTTTCGGGCTATGCGATCATCGAGCCCAAAAGCGCGCGTACTATGTGAACTTGTATTGTGCCTTATAAAACTTTTCACTTTCCTCTCACATTTTGATCTGGGATTTGCCATGTTGACATGTACACCTCTTATTCATAAGCTTGCTAGCCTAACAGCCTGTTAGTCATGCTTAACTCGTCCTTCATCGTAAGCCTCACACAAAGACAAGAAGAAAAATGCGCTAAGTAATGCTCATTTCAAAATGTTATTCCATCTATTTCATTTTGTGTGTCTTGACTGAGCATGAAGGCTAATAAATATAAAAGAATACTTTTGAATCCTGTATTTTTAAATTAAAGTCTAAAAGTGTGATAACATACTAAAAAATTTAATTCTTAAAGTCTTAAACATCTCATGCCATTCCTAGAATATCAAACTTATTTGATAAAGAATTCCCCACGTAACACCAACTCAATCACCCTCACTGCCAAGCTCAATTACTTATACACTATCCCAGTCGAGTTACATGCAAAACCAAATTCCAATCACTGAAAACCTAGATAGCAGTTCACTCATTCCAAAAAGTGACCAACAACCTGATATAAAAATATCCACAACTAGAACATATGCCAAGAATTCCAATTTCTGTGAGAAGGAGGTATCGCCTAATACAACTACAAAGAATGAACCAAACACAAAATATGGCAAACAATGCATTCCCACAACCTCAAGCACCGAATCAACCAAGAATTCTTATCCAACCTCCACTACCACAAAATCATCAACCACTATCGTGGGTGGAGATGGGGCTAATGAGGCACGCAATCTCGTTCAATATAATCCTGGAGGGGAGGGAAACCATACTTGTTCTTCAAATCACTCACTATATAGCTCAACTCATCTCGGAGGGGGTTCGGTTAGCAATGATCAATTATATCAACCAAGTATGGATAAACAATGTCCTAACCCCAATTGCCCTAAACCTGACTGCCAATCTCACTCATACCATGAGGGGGGAATGGAACCTCCCTCCACACTTTGTACCAATTCAGAATTCGACCCCAATGGTGGACCTTCCCTTCTTCACACCGGACATTGTAACAAACATCAATCCAATCTTCACTCCTTGGAATGCACATGCAGACCATCCCCAAACCTCAAATCCACACAACACACACAACATGCACTTCACACAGCCTCCAATGAACCAAAATCAAAACCAAATGGAACACGCAATGGAGGAAGAGGTAGACCTCGTAAACTTAATACCACAAAACCTAGTCAAGGATTCAAACCTCGACGAAGTAAAAGTATTTCTATTTACGGAGATGCAAGAGCAGAAGCAGATTCTCTCATGTCCAATGGAACTTTACAAGTGCACAATGGACATAAGGCCACCAGTGGATCCATCAGTGGGACACCATGCAATGATCCTGGTACCCTTTCGGAGGAGGAATACAACCCATGCACAAAGGGTGAGGGAGAATGGAGATCTTCACAATGCAACACTCAACATGAATGGGTCCACAACTTTTATAATATGAATCATAAGGGGAGGAAACAATGAAAATTTAAGGCTTAGCATCAAAGACTTGGTTGAAACCCACCACCCCAACATGGTTGATAAGTAGGGATTTTAGCCTATTATTTGCTCTATTTTACTTGTGTTTTGGGCCAAAAATGCGTGAAGGTATTCCCGGAAACTAACTTAATATGCTTGCTTACAAAGATTGTTCAAAATAAGCTAAATGAGCCATAATCAACTCATAAATAGTCAAAACTTGAACAAAAACCAAGACTGTGCCGACAGATGATAAACGGCGGACCGCGCCAATATTATGCAGCCGCGAAGTCTTAAACGCAGCCGAGAAAACTATTTCGAGGTCCGAGAAAACTATTTCGAGGTCCGCGAAATTGAGAATCAGAGAGATGGATTTTTGGGCACAAACATGAACGCGGACCGCGACAAGAAGATGCGGCCGCGAAAGTATCGGCGCGGCCGAGATTGGAATTCCGCGGACCGCGGTTGCTAAGGTTCAGAGAGTTCATAATTCAAACAAAAATAAGAAGGGCGGTCCGCCTCAAAATTACACAGCCGCGGAAGTCTCTCATGCGGCCGTGGTGGGAATTATGCGGTCTGCGAAACAATGTTCAACCCAGACCCAGAAAGCAAGAAACACGGACCGCGATCAATATTACGCGGCCGTGAAAGCAAGAGTGCGGCTGTGGTCAGAATTACGTGGCCGCGAAACCTTCGCAGGGGTATTTTTTTCCGGAAATTTTAGCTTAGTATAAATAGATCTTTTTATCATTTTTAGGTTATGTTATGTTTTTGCTGAGCACGTGAGACGACTAGGTTTTCCTTTTTGGGCAATTTTGTACAAGATTTACCTTATAACATCAGATTTTCACCTTTTAATTTAGTATTATGGATTTTATCTTCTCTTTATCTTTTATTTGCTATTATTATGAGTAGCTAGACCCATATTTAGGGTTGTGACCCAAACCCTAGTGTGGGTATTTAATGGGTCTTGAATTTAAGGGCTTGATTAGTTATGGGTTAGTGATATTTAGCCTAGTTCATGCTAAAATTGTAGAATTAGTAGTTGCAAACACTGATTCATGCCTTTATGACTTAGTCTCTTATTGAGAAAGAGGGACTAAGTCTAGGAAAACAAGGCTAACAAGGAATTGGGTTGAACTCAAGAAATTGATAGCCCCAATTAAAGGGTTAAATCTAGATATAGTAATACCCGACTTCAACTAATATCACTTGTATTGCACGAATACCCATTTGGACATGAGAAAGCCGAATTGGAAAAAATCACTCAAACTACCGAGAGATATAGAGTGAGTACTTGGGTGTGATAGCTATATTACGACCCCAATCAAATCAAGCTTAACCTAGATTCTCGACACTCGTTAGACTAACATCCACCTAGGCGGAAGTCACTACCTTAGTCCTTTTAAACATTTGAAAACCAACATAAAAAATATTGTACTTAGCTTTACTCCTTGCATAAAATAGACTAGAAGTAGAAGTATAATCAACACCAACATGTTTGGAAGTGCAATTAAGAACAAAATACGCATATAGATTTAGATAAATACCTAATTCCAAATCAATTAACTCCCCGTGGAATCGATCCCAACCTAGTTGGGTAAAACTACATCGACCATCCTCGCTACTCTATAGTAGTGCAGGGTTGGCACCAATCACATTTTTGGCGCCGTTGCCGGGGAGTTAGACAGTCTTAGCTATATATCTAACTATTTGTGTGTTTTGTTTTTCTAACTTTTGTGTGCCAATTTCTTTAGGCACCAAATGGCTCATAATGAAGCTCTCGGACATATTCCTCAGGGGGAGGAGGTAGATGAAACTGAGGTGGATGAGGTTTATCTTGAACCTCAATCACAAAGGAGAGGCCTGCAGGCTAATGACAACATTCCAAACCCTCCCCCACCTACTCCAAGGGTAGCACACCGGGTGTTACCCAATGAAGGCTACGCAAGTGCAATTGTCCCGCCCCTAATTCGGGCGGGCAATTTTCAGATAACCAATGTCATGCTTACTTTATTGGAACATAGGTGTTTCTTCACTGGAGATCCACATCAGAACACATATAAGCATCTCAAAGGTTTTGTAGACATATATTGGGGGAGAAAGCAGACGAATGTATCTGAGGACACTTTGAGATTGAGGCATTTCCCATTTTCACTTAGAGGGAAGGCTTTGGATTGTCTTGAGAGGCTACCCAACCATCCATACACACTTGGGATGAGTTGGCTGAGAAGTTCATAACAAAGTTTTTCTCTCCATGAAATATGGCGACATTGAGAGATGAGATCTTAGCTTTTATATAAGAGCCAAATGAACCGTTACATGAAATCTGGGAATGTTACCAGACCATGGTAAAAGAATGCCCCAATAAATATATGACTGAAGCAATGATCTAGCAGACATTTTATAGGGGTATCAACACAACTAACCAGTGTGTGGTGAATCAGCTCGCAGGGAAGAATTTCATGAAAGTGCCTTATGTCGATGCTTGTGACATATTAGATGAGATGGAGGACACCTCCTCAGCTTGGCAAAGTCGGTCCAACGTTCCTTAGGGGGACCCTAATGTTATCCATCTTCACAAGGAACTTCAGGATCATGGGCAAGCCATAACGGAGTTGATGACCACCACGAATCAGTTACCCAAAGCACAACTTCAGCATATTCATGGGCCAAAGCAAGTGAATGCCATGGGAGGAGTAAACATAATGGTCAAGAGGAGAAGACAAAGAGGTCAACAAGTTCAGAACAATCAGGAGCAGTTTGAGCAAAGTGGTACTGGTTACAACCAAGATGACTCTTATGATGACCAAAGTGAAGAGGTTTTGTATGCCAATAATTACCAAGGTCAACGGCGCAATGCTCCAAATCAACAGTGGAGATCATAGGGAAACAATCAAAATTGGGGCAACCAAGTCCAAGGGAATTGAAATATTGGCAACAACAACAATTCAAACAATTGAGGGGAACAACAATCTGTTACATCCCATACCTTAGCATTAGGATGTGCCGTAGTAAATCCACATGAGTTCGAAGGGATTATGTCTATTTGGAGGTTATAGAGGGTTTAAGACATTATTATTATGTGACCCTGTAAGTTTACAACCTTGATATCATTAGATATTATGTTAGTGTGATATTTTTTTTTAAGTGAAGTATTTTAGTAAAAGTTCTATAAGTATAATTTTGGATAGTTACCATTATTACTATTTTCGAATATGGTAAATTATACATATAATATGAGAAAGTTTATGAGATTTTCTTTATTGTAAAGATAGAAATTATTTTCTCACAAGAAATGAAGGTTATTCTTTTACCATTTTAGGAATTAAGCGTACGAGAATTTGTACTCTTTATACGAGATTAGCAAAATTAAAAGTTGAGAATCTCTCTCTCTCTCTATATATATATATATATATATATATTTTTTTTTTACATGGATATTTTAACGAAATAATAGTATATGTATTGATTTTATACGGTACCATAATTTATTATTTTAATATTGTAATAGTAGTACTTTAAGATGATGACAAGACTATTTTTTGAGGTTATAAGTATTTATGATATTTATAACAAGTGATAAGTAAAGTCGTGAAGGTGAGGGGTAAACGAGTTGAAGAAAATGAGGTTGGTCGAAATTTGTCATTTTGGGATAAAATACGGCCCAAGCTAAAATACCCGATAAGATCCAATTGTTAAACTATTTAAACTATAAATAAAAATTATATATAATAACAACAATTGTAGTAACGAAATGTAACCAAAAAAATTTTGGAACGTAAGTTTATCTTCTTATCCAACAAATTAAAACAATAAACTCAAAATTAGTTATGATTTAGATGCACAAACATTAGAATATTTGAAAAACTAACTGATAATCAGATCAAGTTTTAAAATTTAAATACTAAAAATTTTGTTTTAAATGACTAAAGAAAAATATTGGAAGAGAGTGACGTGTGAAGGATGAAATTTGTTTTGGATTTAGAAGAAATAGCCTGATGCCAAGAGAGAAAAGGAGCACCAATAAAAGAGGCGTGATTTTTAACCTCTGAACGAAATTAAGACTCAATTAAAGGTCTGACCGAATCAGACCCAATCAGACCTATTCAGACTTTTTAAAAATAAAAAAACAAATAAACTTAATGGGCTAAGATCTGATTCATTCAGATTCAGACCCTCATTAAGTGCAAACAAATGGGGCCTTAGTCATTGTAGATTAGGTGGCTATCTAAAGTAAGGTACATAAGACAAGTACTGATATGGATATGGGGTTGATGATTACTTGGAGGAATTTGAAACACAGGGAGATCAAATGTTTGTTAAAAATCCTGATTTGAATAAAGCTTATTTCTTATCTAGTTTCAAAAGAGAGCTTTGGGAGGAAATAAACTTGTACGTAAAATTGTTCGACCTTCTACATTAAGTCATGCTATAGAACAAGCTAGGATGCAGTACAAGGAAATCGAGTTTATTCTTAAGAAAAGAGGAATGATGCTTAAACCTGTAGGATCAAATCCAGCGTGTCACGACCCAAATTCCCAACCTCGGCAAAGTAGTGACGAGTCTAAGGCGGCATGTACTGAGCACAAAGTGTAGTATCAGTACAACCGACCCCATGTACTGAGTAAGTGCCGAGCCTAACCTCGGCAAAGTAGTGACGAGTCTAAGACGGCATTAACAACATATACCTGTGTCACTAATATCTACAACAACACAATAACACAATTCTACACGAACAAGAAAAATATAACTGAGACAATAAATATAAGGCAAGAAAGGGAAATCTAAACAAATAATTAAATAGATGCTGCAACAAATTAGAATAACCCAGCTGCCCTTTTCAGGTCCCAGCTATAACCAATTCTCAATAACTTTCAAATCTCAAATCTTTGACTTTAAATGAAATTGGTGTCAAAAATATATAAAGAGTGGTAAATAAATATTTAAGCTTTTCAAAACTTTATTTTCTTTGAAAATCAGTAAAATATAAATGTCCTCCCTTATCGCTCCTTGTTGCGGCGTGCAACCCGCTCCCACCTGTCCTCCCTTATTGCTCCTCCCTAAATATATCACCCTTATTACTCCTGTTGCGGCGTGCAACCCTATCCCACATGTCCTCCCTTATCACTCCTTGTTGCGGCGTGCAACTCTTTGAAAATCAGTAAAATATAAATGTCCTCCCTTACCGCTCCTTGTTGCGGCGTGCAACCCGCTCCCACCTGTCCTCTCTTATTGCTCCTCCCTAAATATATCACCTGTATTACTCCTGTTGCGGCGTGCAACCCGATCCCACTTGTCCTCCCTTATCACTCCTTGTTGCGGCATGCAACCCGCTCCCACCTGTCCTCTCTTATTGCTCCTCCCTAAATATATCACCCTTATTACTCCTTGTTGCGGCATGCAACCCGCTCCCACCAGACATATCATATCAATTCATTTGTAATTTTCACAACTCAGGCTAAGCCTTTCACAATATTTTTGTCTCAACAATTAAAAATAAGAAACTGTATCTTTCTCGTAAACTTCATCAATATCATCTCAGCCATGAAACCAACAGGAATATCAAAATATGTAAAATTCATAAAATAATGCCAAACCTCTTAACCATTTTATACCACAAGGAGGAACAACTCAAACGACCAATACACTTTCCAAAATAACCACAACAATATCTAACAACAAATTAATAAGGCCAAATAGTCATAGAAACAATAATGAACATATCACAATTAAGAAAATAATCAATTAAGATGGGGACGAGGAAAGGATCATGTTTAACAAACAATTTGGGTGGTGCATAGATACTCGTCACCTCACCTATACACCACGCTCATGCATTTCACATAGCAAGCAAGTGGGGAGTCCTATTCCCTCAAGCCAAAGTTAAATCAAACACTTACCTCAATTCCGCAGGCCACTCACTGCTCAATTATTGCTTTTCCTTTTGAATTCATCTCTAACTTGTTCGAATCTAATCACAATTAACTTAATATCATTAACTAATGCTAAAGGAACTAACTTTATTGAAAAATATAATTTTTTCCTAAGTTTTCTATAAAAAAAAAGTGAAAACCCGACCCCGGGCCCGCTTGGTCTAAACTCGAGGTTCGGACCAAATTACGTTTACCCATTCACCCACGAACCCAAATTCACTATTAGTTTTGAAATCCGACCTTAATTTGACATAAAAATTCGATTTTTACAAAACTCCCTAATTCTACCCAAACCCTCAATTTTTATAAATTCTTAGTGTTTGCTTTAAAAGTGATGAAAAACAATAAGGAATTGAAAGAACAAAGTTTAGAATTGATTACCAATACTTTGGGGATGAACCTTGGTGAAGAAAATCGTCTCTAGGGCTTGGTAGTTCGAAAAATGGTTGAAAAATAGGTTCTGCCCGTGTTTAACAGTATATTTATATGACTGGGCAGGCCTTCCATGCGTTCGCGGAAGAAGGGATGCGATCACATAGAATAAAAAAAAAATATCCCTGAAATTTTCACTATGCGATCGCGGAAGAATTTATGTGATCGCATAGAACAAAAATTGTCCCCCAGCAGATTTACACTATGCAATCGCGGAGAAGGTTATGCGATCGCATAGAACATAAAAAGACCCCCACAATTTACACTATGCGATCGCGGAGAAAGTTATGCGATCGCATAGAACAAAAAGAGACCCTCACGATTTACACTATGCGATCGCGGAGAAAGTTATGCGATTGCATAGAACAAAAAGAGACCCTCACGATTTACACTATGTGATCGCGGAGAAGGTTATGCGACCGCATAGCACTAATTTACTGGGCACCTGAAAATAGAAAACCAGCAATTTTTCTTAAGTTCAAAACATCATGTGGCCTATCTGAAACTCACCCGAGCCCTCGAGGCTCTAAACAAAATATGCACGCAAGTCTAGAAATATCATACGGACTTGCTCGTGCGATCAAATCATGAAAATAACATGTAAAAATATGAATTAAACCTCAAAACTCATCATTTTCAACAAGAACTTTTAAAGTTCAAAATTTCTCAACCGGATGTCCGAATCACGTCAAACGAACTCCGTTTTCACCAAATTTCACAATTAGACTTTTAATATCATAACTAATCTGTACCGGGCTCCGGAACTAAAATACGGGCCTGATACCAATGATTTTAAACGTTATTTCTTTTCTTTAATTCATAAATATTTCAGCAAAATAATTTCTTTCAAAAATTGATTTCTAAGGCTTGAGACTTCGGAATTCATTTCAGGGCATACTCCCGAGTCCCATATTTTATTGCGGACCTCCCGGGATCGTCGAAACACGGATCCGGGTCCGTTTACTCAAAATGTTGACCAAAGTCAAGCTTTATCAAATTTAAATTCTAAATATCACTATTTCTCATATTTTCACATAAAAGTTTTCTGGTTTCACGGCCGGACTACGCACGCAAATTGAGGTATTTAATTTTAGTCTTTTATGGCTATTGAGCATGGAACATAGTCTAATTTTATAAAATGACCCCTTGGGTCATCACAATCTCCACCTCTAAAACACACGTTCGAGGACGAACGGACATAGAAAATTACCTGAAGTGGCGAACAAATGTTGGTATCTACTCTTCATGTCTGACTCAGACTCCCAAGTAGCTGCCTCAACGGGCTGGCCTCTCCACTGCACTCGAACTGAAGGATAACTCTTAGATCTCAATTGGCGAACCTGCCGGTTGAAAATAGCTACCGACTCCTCCTCATAAGTCAAGTCTTTGTCCAACTGGACAGAGCTGAAATCTAACACGTGGGACGGGTCACCATGATATTTCTGGAGAATAGACACATGGAATACCGGATGAACCGAGGATAACCCTGGAGGCAATGCAAGTTTGTAAGCTACCTCACCTACCTTATCAAGAATCTCAAACGGCCCGATATACCTAGGGCTCAACTTGCCCTTCTTCCCAATCCTCATCACACCCTTCATGGACGACTCACGAAGCAATTCTCTCTCCAATCATGAATGCCACATCACGGACCTTTCGATTGGTATAACTCTTTTGCCTAGACTGAGCTGCACGAAGTCTCTCCTGAATAATCTTGACCTTATCTAAGGCCTCCTGAACTAAGTCTGTAATCAATAACCGAGCCTCTCCCAGCTCAAACCATCCAGTTGGAGATCTACACCGTCTACCATATAATGCCTCGTAAGGATCCATCTGAATGCTCGACTGATAAATATTATCATAAGCAAAGAAACTACAGCCGAACCAAATGGGAATCCTAGGTATAGGCAACTCCGCTACTGGAAGAACTGATCCCATGAACCTCCTAAGTCAATAACACAAGCGCGGGGCATGTACTCCAATATCTAAATGGTACGCTCAGACTGCCCGTCAATCTGAGGGTGAAATGTTGTACTCAACTCCACTCGGGTACCCAACTCACGCTGAACTGCCCTCCAAAAGTGCGAAGTAAAATGCGTACCCCGATAAGAAATGATAGACACGGGCACCCTATGAAGGCGAACTATCTCCCAAATACATAACTCAGCCAACCGCTATGAAGTGTAAGTACTTGCTACAGGAATGAAGTGTGATGATTTAGTCGGCCTATCCACAATAACTCAAACTACGTCAAATTTCCTCTGAGTCCGTGGGTGTCCAACAACGAAGTCCATAGTGATACGCTCCCACTTCCACTCAGGAATCTATATCTGCTGAAATAAACCACCGGGTCTTTGATTTTCATACTTCACTAGCTGACAATTCAAACAACGATCCACATAAGCAACAATACCCTCTTTCATCCTTCTCCGCCAATAATGTTGTTTCAAATCCTGATACATTTGGCTGCACCAAGGTGAATAGAATACTTGGAACTGTAAGCCTCCTCAAGGATCAACTCACGAAGGCCATCAACATTTGGAACACATATACGACCTTGCATCCTCAAAACACCATCTCCACCAGCTGTACCCTTCTTGGAACCACCGTGCCGAACTGTGTCCCTAAGAACCATCAAATGCGGTTCATCATCCTGCCGCTCTCTGATACGCTCAATTAAAGAAGACCGAGTGACTGTACACGCTAGAACACTGATGGGAGAAATATTCAACCTCACGAACTGATTTTCCAAAGTCTGAATATCGGAAGCCAACGGTCTCTTGTCAACTGGAATATACGCAAGACTACCCATACTCACTGCCTTCCTACTCAATGCATCGGCCACCACATTGGACTTCCCCGGGTGATACAATATGGTGACATCATAATCTTTTTGTAACTCTAACCATCTCCGTTGCCTAAAATTTAGATCTTTCTGCTTGAATAAGTACTGGAGACTGTGATGGTCAGTAAAAACCTGACACGACACGCCACAAAGATAGTGCCTCCAAGTTTTCAATGCATGAACAATGGTTGCCAACTCTAAGTCATGAACATGGTGATTCTTCTATGGACTTTCAACTGACGAGACGCATACGCAATCACTCTGCCATCCTGCATTAATACCGTTCCAAGTCCAACTCAGGAAGCGTCACAATGCACCGTGAAAGAACCTGAACCTGATGGTAATACCAACACCATTGCTAAAGTCAAGGCAAATATTAAGTTTCTGAAAGTTCAACCCACACTCGCCTGGCCATTCAAATGGAATATCCTTTTGGCTCAATATGCTCTTAATAGTTGTTCATAGCCACTTACAGAATCATCAAACAGCTTCACGTTAACAAAGAAAAATCTCCTTTCAAACCTTCACAACACTGATAACGAAATGCGATTCACGAAGGCCTCATAATTATATTCCTGAATCAACGTGTCTCATTTAACGTCACCCGGGCGGGCACATAACTTGTAGGTCAAGGCTCAATAAGTATAACACGAATTTGGCAAATTATGCACAGTTAATTAATTACTTAATTTCTTTATTTATTTATTTTCTTATTATTAGTATTACTTTTATTATTAGTTATTCATTCATTATTATGATTATTATCATTATTTCATACGTAAATTGTTGAATAGGACTAACAGACATGACTCTCTACCAGTACTATAGTAAAATTTTGATTCACACGGGAGAATTTAAACACAAGAGTTTTCACCACAAGGATCTCATCCTTACACAACTTCCACCGCGGCTCGTAGTTCGGTTTAAGCATACCAAATCATAGCAAAATGCGAGGATCTCGTCCTCAATTCTGAATCACAAGTAATATGCATATCGCCGCTCAAAACCTTCCATTTTCTTCTTTTGAATATTATCCGTTAAATAAAATTACAACACGTAATGATAGACACAGTTATCTCCTTAGAATTTCTCAATACAAGTATTCCCACAAGTAGATTTTTGAGTTACGAAGCTCACCCGAGAGTGGAGCATATTAGAAGAATATTATTAGATACGCATAACCGAATTTAGTTAATGAAATCATCACTTTATAATAATTAGAGATTGTTCTTGTAATGACACTACTTAATGTAGCGACCTAAGCCATACCATAGAAAATATACCAACAGGCTAGGTCTCCACCTCTAGAAATCTGACCTCCACCTTCGACATGTATGTTGAGTTGTAACTGCAATAGGACACGTAGCTTGAGTGTTCTGATGAAATATGACTCTCCCAAGTCTAGGAAGATTTCTACCACTAGCCGAAATGAAGTATCAACCTACCATGAGTCGTCCAAAATTTTACAATCATATTTGAGTCCTTTAATGAGTATGTGGACTTGATTTCTGGCTAGATAAACCGAAGTAGGAGTGTGACAGGCTGACTTATCGAACCGGGTAGCATGTTCTAACACCGTCATATGACCTAACGCAACCGCCCAAACCTTATGCACCCTGCATTATGGATGGTCCGAGAAACAAATTCTTTCAAAAGCATTTATGAGAACTAAGTCAAATAGTTGATGTTGCACTGGCTGGGCGTCTTCTTCGTAGGCTTGCCTCAACCACCGACGACCAATTTCTCCTTTACCATGTTGACTCAACACCGCCGAGCTACCCACTTATTCATGTACTCTTCGTTATTCCTTGGGGTAACTCTTATTCCTATTGATGCACAACGATCCCACAAGTAAAGCTTTATACAGATAATTTTTTTTTGGCACGAACCATATAGTCTAGAACCTTGTCAACCACTGTACTCCCTCTGGAGCACCCCAAAATCCGCAACCGTGACTTCCACGCTGAGTAAACCTTCTGTAGATCTAAAGTTGTTTATATAACTCCTTTGGTACTGAGGTATATGGTCATTAAGGAGACAGACACACCACAATTCTTAGCTTTATCTCTTGCCAAAAATCTCAGGCCTTATACCTTTCAAGACAAAATCGATATAACACATGACCCCGCAATCTATTCCTTGACATTGGACTCCTCCACTTGGCACGAAGTCATAGGTCACAATGCCTAATAATCCACAATGTTAAACTTCACAGCTCATATAATTCAACCCCGTTGCTTCCAACTTATTCCCATGTTCCCAAATATTTCATAGCAGCAGTCGAGAAATCATGTGGGTCCTCAAAAGATGTACCACTGAAATGGAGTGGAAATAGTTTGGTAAACTTGTCCAACCTCACTAAACGGACTAGGGCATCCTGTAACACTGGAGTTACTATAAATCCTTCCGAAACCTGAATTAGTCCAACATGTACTGACTGAGATAGAACCTCCGCGTCTAGATCCATTTGAGACTTTACAATAGGTGTTGATGTTCGAGCTTTAATCTGAGTTCTGCTTCTATCTATTTCCCTAATCGTAGCTATCATTGGCGCTTCGTCTCTTGTCCAGTTGCAAACGCTTTGCACGTTGTCGAAATTTGTGAGAGGACAAGAACATGCAAGTTCAACCATCAATGGTAGAATAATTTCGCACGATAGAGTAGAATAGAAGTGAGATTGTTCCTAACTCTATAGCCTCTGAGAGATAAGTACAGACGTCTCTATACCGATCCTTCAGACTCTACTAAGCTTGTTCGTGGATTGTGAGACCTAAGTAAACCTAGGGATCTAATACCAACTTGTCACGACCCAAATTTCCAACCTCAGAGATCGTGATGGCGCCTAACACCACACTTGCTAGGCAAGCCAATGTTAGAAGTCGAATAACTAATTTCCTTGATTAATTATTTGAGCATAAATAAATAAATTTCAATTGAGCCTAATTAAAACAATTCCCAACAAAATAAAATAAAATCATAACAATGACCATTTAATAAACGAATCACGAACTAATTATGTAAACAACTCTATGACTACCCAGGGTATGGTGTCACAATCCACGAACTACTAAAGAATACTACAAATAATGGGCTGAAAGACAGTAATGTAATTGTTCTGAATAAAATAAAACAGCGTATATTAAATAGGAGAAGACTCTCCAAATCTGCGAACGCCGACAGATGTATTGATTTTTGGATGGGTATTCCGGATATAATCAGATTCTTATTGCACCTGAAAACCAAGAGAAAACCACCTTCACTTGTATGTATGACACATTTGCATTCTCACGGATGTCGTATGGTTTGTGTAATGCGCCGGCTACTTTTCAGCGATGTATGATAGCAATATTCACAGACATGGTGAAGGACTTCCTCGAGGTGTTCATGGATGATTTCAGTGTTGTGGGGGGTTTCTTTGAAGAATGCTTGGATAATCTTGACAAAGTGTTGGCCCGGTGTGAAGAGACCAACTTAGTGCTTAATTGGGAGAAATGTCGCTTTATGGTCGAGGAGGGCATTATCCTCGGCCATAAGATCTCAAAGAACGGTATTGAAGTGGAAAAAGCAAAAATTAAAGTGATATCAAAACTCTCTCCTCCTACTTCCGTCAAGGGAGTGAGGAGCTTTCTTGGTCACGCGGGGTTTCTACCGAAGGTTCATCAAGGATTTCTCAAAATTGGTGAACCCATTGTGCAAGTTGTTGGAAAAAGATGCCAAGTTTGTGTTCAATGATGATTGCATGAAAGCTTTTGACCTTCTCAATTATAGGATGACTACCACTCCCATCATTACTGCACCCAATTGGAGCTTCCCATTTGAGCTCATGTGCGATGTTAGTGACGTTGCGGTAGGAGAGGTTTTGGGGCAAAAAATCAACAAGATATTTCATCCGGTCTATTATGAAAGCAAAACAATGAACGGCGCCCAAGTCAAATATATGGTGACCGAGAAAGAGTTATTAGACATTGTCTTCGCCATGGAAAAGTTCCGGCCGTACCTCATGGGTACCAAAGTGATTGTGCACACCGATCACGCGACACTTCGTTACTTGATGACCAAAAAGGACTCTAAGCTAGGTTGATGAGATGGGTTCTTCTTCTAAAAGAGTTGGACCTTGAAATCATAGACCGAAAAGGGAGTGAGAATCAAGTGGCGTACCACTCGTCCCGCTTGGAAGAGGAGGGGAGGCCCCATGATGGCTTCGAAATTAATGATTCTTTTCCGGATGAACAACTCCTCTCCGTGTCTTTGAATGGGATGCCTTGGTTTGCCGATGTGGATAACTTTCTTGTGACCGTCATTGTCCCGAGTGAGCTCTCTTCTAACCAAAGGAAGAATCTCAAACATGACAACTTGGATTATTATTAGGACGATCTATATCTTTTCAAGACTTGCAATGATGGTGTTATCCGGAGATGTGTTCCGGAAGAAGAGCAATTGAGTATTCTTGAAGATTTCCATTCCTCGCCCTATGGTGGTCATCATGGTGGGGCGAGAACTGCTACAAAGGTCCTAAGTTGTGGATTTTATTGGCCTATCTTGTACAAAGATTCTAGCGAGCTTGTTAGGCGGTGTGATGAGTGCCAAAGAGCTGGTGGAATTTCCAAGAAGGATGAAATGCCTCTCACCACTATTCTTGAGATTGATATTTTTGACGTGTGGGGCATCGACTTTATGAGGCCATTTGTGAGTTCATGTGGGAACACTCATGTTCTGGTTGTTGTGGATTATGTTTCCAAATGGGTTGAAGTTGTGCCTTTGCCCAACAATGAGGTATAGAGTGTGGTGGTTTTCTTAAAGAAAAATATCTTCACAAGGTTCGGCACCCCAAGGGCGATCATTAACGATAGGGATTCTCATTTTTGAAACAAATCCTTTGACACTTTACTTTCCAAGTATGGTGTCACTCATAAGGTGTCAACCCCTTATCACCCCCAGGCAAGTGGACGGGTTGAGGTCTCCAACAGGGAGATCAATATCATTCTATCCAAGACTTTCAATGCAAACCGGACTGATTGGTCAAGGAAACTTGACGATGCTTTATGGACCTACAGAACATTATACAAGACTCCAATTGGTATGTCTCTGTACCTGTTGGTATTTGAAAAAACATGCCATATTCCGGTTGAATTAGAGCACAAGGCAATGTAGGCGCTGAAGAAATTGAACCTTGAATGGGACGTAGCTTCTAATCTCCGGGTAGAGCAACTAAACGAACTTGACGAATTCCAGCTCATCTTTTTATAAGGACAAGATAAAGTACTTACATGACAAATATATCCGGAACAAGGAATTTAAGGAGGGTGGCTTGGTTATTCTATTCAACTCTCGGTTACGAATTTTTTCGGGAAAGCTCAAGTCGAAATGGAGTGGCCCTTTTAAAGTGGCACATGTAACTCCTTTCGGTGCTCTTGATTTGAAAAACAAGAATGGTGAGACCTTCAGAGTTAACGGGCATCGAGTGAAGCAATACCTTGGCAAGTTTTATGAAAGCCACATTATGGCCTTGATCCATTTTAAATGATGATGTTAACATGCGTCGTGCCGCGACGTTAAATCAGGTGCTTCTTGGGAGGCAACCCATGTGTTTTTTTTTTATTTTTTATTTTCTCCTTAGATTAGGCATTATTTTGAACTAACTGGTTGTCGAGTGTATGTAGGAATTGGTTGTGCAGTGCAGGATATTGACAAGGAAAAAATGTGTCTAAGTGACAATATTTCGCGGCCCACGCCCAATATTTCACGGTTCGTGTGAGCATTTCGTGGCTGCACATTTTTGTGCACAGACGCGTGGTTGAAATGAGAAAGAATGCCAATTCTCTGAAGTTGGACTGTCAAAAATCCTTCAGAGTTCGCGGCCGCGTTCAAATTTTCACAGACCGCAGTAATTCCGCGGTCGCGGCCAATATTATTGCGCCCATGTGCTTGAAGAAGATCTACATAAGGTAACAAATTGCGGACCGCGACAACATTTCAGTCGCGGTCAGTTAAGGCGGTGGGTTCCACTGTTCTAAGTATAAATAGGGCTTCTTGAATCATTCTACACTTTACGAACCCCAACTTTTCACCGCACCTAAAAGCACTATTCATCTCTTCTTGCTCTCAATTTCATCTCATTTACATCAAGAGTTCATTTCCTACAAAAAAATTACAATTGGTATGTTCAATTCCATGATTTGATTTTATATTTTTCTTTTCTTTTCTCATTGTTTTAATTTTCCTTTTTAGTTAGGGTTAGATGCATGCCATAATCTCAAATTAATGCTTAATTGATGCTTAAATACATGAGGGTAGTGTTTATATGCCTAATGGGGGCCGGGGTTAGTAACTTTGCATGGTTAATTGAACTAATATATGCACACTTAGTAAAAACCCGAGTTGTCAGTGTTCTTTAGTATAGATCTTATTTGAATTTCGCGGCCGCGGTCCATTTCCCGCGGTTCGCGGAAGGGTATGCAGCCGCGTTCATTTGTTAGCGGTTCGCGATACCCTAGTTTTTAGTTACTGAGTGTTGATAAGAGTTCGCGGACGTGGTTACTTTTACGCGGTCCGCGATTGGTCCTTCGCGACCGCGTCCAAGTTTTTGTGGTCCTCGCTTTTGAACTTCAGAGAGTCTGTTAATTGCTTTCACGGCCGCGTTCAATATTTCGCGGTCCGCGTTCGATCGAGATCAGAGAGTCAGTAGTCTAAACCTGACCTCTTTGCGGCCGTGTTCACTTTTACGCGGTCCGTGATGACTTTTTCGCGTTCCGCGGTTCCCTGTTCTGAGAAGCATTATTTTCATTTCATCTGTGATGCTTTAACCAATGATTGAACCCTAATTCTAACTGTCTTTCACTACTCATGTGATGCAGGAAATGGTACGTTCTCGTGGTGGAGGTGACAAACCCAAAGGGGGAGAATAATCTTCTAAAGGTCGGGGTTAAGGCAAGCAAGCCTTACCCTTAGCAGTTCAAAAAGTAATAAGTAAAAAGGTTACCCTAGTGAGACCTCCAGTTGACTCCTCGGACATGATGAATACCTCCCGTCCCGGGAGACTTCTGAGGGAGAATATGCACAGCAACAACAACCGGAGGCTCAATCAAAAACTTTCTGATTGGTCAATGAACCTACCTCCTCTTCTGGGTCCTCTGATGGCTTAGAAGGAGGAAGTGATGCTTCGGCACCATCTTCCCCACCTGCTGCAACTCCGACCTCAAAAGTGGCCCCTATTAATATTGATGATGATGACGAGGTCCAAAATTACGGGAGAGGGGGTGATACTTATGTGGGGGGGGGGGGGGGGGGGGGTTGGCTAGGTCAAGGAAGACCGAGGTATGGGCGGATAGGTTCGTGAGCGAGAAAGCATATCTAAAATTTTGGGAATGGTGGCCCCAAAGGTATCTCACCCTTGAGCGACAATTCATAGAAAGAGATCTCCTTCATCACAATCCAAATGTCAAGAGACAATTTAAGGAGAGAAAATGGTGGAATTACTTCACTATCAAGATTGTGGATGCCAATGAGTACCTTGTCAAGGAATTATACGCAAATGTTACCCACATAAAAAATGGCACCACTGTGACAAAGGTACGGAACCTGAAGTTCCGGTTTGATGGCCACACTCTGAACACATATGCCAGTTTTGAGGATGAAGCAGTACAGTATTCATAGAAGTTGGCATTAGATGAAGCAGCCCGTCCATGGCTAGTAGAGGTAATAGCCATCCCAGGGACAACATCGGCCTGGCTTACAGCTGGAGTCCCAATAGCTAGAAACGCCATCATCTTTGAAGCCAAAGGGTGGTGCACATTTGTATGTATCCGGCTTGATATTTTCCAGCATGATAATGTCATCCCACTCTCCCACGTGATCCTAATAGCTTCCATCATGGCGGGATATCCAATCAATGTGGGGAACCTCTGTCATACCACATCTCCAAAGAAATCGGAAAAGAAGAAAGGTCCTACCCCTACCCCAACTTCATCACTTTGTATCTCAAGGACCATGGGGTAGAGGGGAGGCACTATGACACAAAGGTGAGGTCTAAAAAGCCTTTCTCCTGGTACAACCTCTAAGGACCGGACAACCCTAAGGCAAAGGGTAAAGCCACTACCTCTACTGGCCAGTCTGAAGAGCCAAGGGTAGTGGCCACCGGATCAGAGCCTTCCACATCAGAGGGTTCTTCAGCTGCCATGCCTCCTCCTTCATCCGGGCCATCCATCACTGTGCCACTATTTGTGCCCTCGTCTTCCACTTACCCTCAGACTGCACTGCGGGTTTCTCAGACATTATCCAGCATCAACAACTGGATGCAGGCAACTACAACAAAGTTGTCTGTCTTATCCAGTGCAGTAGCAACACAGTCAGCCCTAACACAGCTTTAGGTACCTCCATTAGTGGAGGATTCATTGAAGGAGCTTCTGGATAACCAGAAGAAGCTCCTAGACAACCAGAAGAAGATCCTGGAGATTTTGGATGATCATGGCAAGGTGATAAAGGATATGGGCAAGAAGGTCAAGAAGATGAGAAAGACTCAGGCCTCGAAGGAGTCAGTGGAGAAGCTGAAGAGGGAGGTAGAGAAGTTCACTTCTGCTGGAGATATCCCATTGGACTTGCTTATGGAGGAGACTGCCCCAGTAGCACAGGCAGCAGAGCAGGAGGCATCAGATGCAGCTGGCCAGTCTGAGGAGCCGGCTGCCACTTCCCATATTGCTCAGGAGATGATTCAGATTCTCCGCAACCCCGTGGTCCCCCCAGTCAGAGGATATGGATATCCATTTAGAGGACCCGGAAGGAGCGGATGATACTATGCAGTACGAGGACCCCACTCATGTGCCTGACCCGATGCAGACAGAGACCACATAGGGAATTTCTATACTCTCTAACCTTTCCCTGATCTTATCTTGATATTAACATTGAGAACAATGCTATCTTTTATTTTGGGGGTGGTCCATTTTGATTTGATGACATTGGCATGTAATAACTATGATATTATTTCTCTTTATCTTTATATATCGTTATTTTCACTTTCATTATTTTTCACTTTTGGTATGTATATAACTTTACCATTCGATGTATATATTCATTTCCATTTTGTATGTATTCGTTTATTCCATTGTTGTACATAATAACTTTACCATTCGATGTATATATTCATTTCCATTTTGTATATATTCATTTTACTCCATTATTGTACATATTCATTTTACTTTCCGTAGTTAACATTATAACTTCTTTCGCTATTTTCCCCTAATAGTTTAGCTTCTTATTTCCGTTAGTAGCTTCTTTTTAAGTTTTTAGCTTCTTTTTACATTTTGTGTGAACAATAAGCCTTTGGTTTTCTTAATGCCATGGTTCTTTCCAAAGGTGGATGTTGTGTGAACGGGGTCGCTCTTCCCAACGATGGATGGCGTGACAACCTTCTTAAGGGGTTGAGTCCATTTTCTTTTTGCTTTTATATTTAGTAGTAATGAATAAAAGTGTCTCAAGCAAACTTCACTTGGTACTAACACATTTACCTTCGATCTCATTGTTAGAGACAAGTTGGTTGACAAAGAATAACTCTAGTTGTGACCTTTTCACTATTGAGTTGACTAAAACAATCATCGAGTGGTTTCTTTGAGCCATTTGTGATCTTCAATCTTATCTAGGATTGTTGTGGGACCTCAACTCTGTTCTCTTTAACAATACAGTAGCTTGAGAGGCGAGGTATTGAATTGAGAGTCCAAGTCCCGTGCCAATGAGTCTAGAACTTGCCCTGAATGTTTGTCTAGGCGAAATTCTAAGTGTAACTCGATTGAGAAATGATTATAGGCTATCCTTGGTACAATTTGAACTTTGAAAGCTTATGTAGCCTACCAATATGATATCCTTAGTCAACCCCTTTGAGCCTAAGCATTTTTCATTCAATAACCACATTACAAGCCTTCATCCGTTTTATAATGACCCTCTCTTGGAACCCAATCTTTCCTTATCATTCGTGATGAATAATTGGCAAAAACATTGTTTGGGGAGAGAGACGAGAAAAAGTGATAAAAGGTTCAAAGAAGAAAAATAATTGATGAAAAGGAAAGGCAAAGAAAAGGAATAAAAGTCAAAAAGTCATATGTCAAAAAGAAAGTGAAGGTTGAAGGGATGCAAAGAACACAATATTGAAAGGCATGGAATGATGAGAAAAGGAGAAAATGATTGTCAATAAGAAAGAGTGACAGTGTCTCTCTCTAATTCCCCTAAGGAAGAAGAAAATGACTCAAAGAGTCAAGAAAGTATGAGTCGAAATGAGAAAACGGAGTGTTTAAGGAAAGATGAAACCATCATAGTTCGTTATGTCCTACCTTGATCCAGAAGCTTCATTACATCCCCGCTAAAGCTCTATATGATTTCAAGTTGAGTGAGCTTACATTAGTGGTGATTTACATAAGGGACAAGCTTATGGTACTTAGAGTCGGACTTGTGGCATTCTTTTGAGAGTAATGAGCGCACTTCTTCACAATCCTAGTTTTGAGTGTTACATTCTAAAAAGTGAGATTTGCTCATGGAGAGTATAGGAGGAGGAGTTTGGGATCCACAATGACCTACGTGAGAGAGCGAGCTTCCTTGATGAATTGAGTCAACTCTTGATGCTCTAGTGTCACATTAGAACTATGGAACTCAAAAGGTCATAACATGATGTTGTTGATAATTCATTTGTGTTGAGGGTAATTGTTAGCCCCAATTGATGTTTGATGGAGTCACCTTAGGCCAGTTGAAATATCCTTTTCTTTTTCTTGTGGAGGTGGGAATTACCTTGTTTGCTTGAGGACAAGCAAAAGCTTAAGTTTGGGGGAGTTCATAAGTAGGGATTTTAGCCTATTATTTGCTCTCTTTTACTTGTGTTTTGGGCCAAAAATGCGTGAAGGTATTCCCGGAAACTAACTTAATATCCTTGCTTGTAAGGATTGTTCAGAATGAGCTAAAGGAGTCATAATCAACTCATAAAGGAGTCAAAACTTGAACAAAAAACAAGACTGTGCCGACAGATGAGAAATGCAGACCGTGCCAATATTATGCGGCCGCGAATACTATTTCGAGGTCCGCAAAATTGAGAATCAGAGAGATGGATTTTTGGGCACAAACATGAACGCGGGATGCGACAAGAAGATGCGGCTGCAAAAGTACCGACGCGGCCGCGATTGGAATTCCGCGGACCGCGGTTGCTAAGGTATAGAGAGTTCATAATTCAAACAAAAATGAGAAGGGCGGTCCGCGTCAAAATTACTTCCGCGGTCCGCGAAACAATGTTCAACCCAGACCCAGAAAGCAAAGAAACGCGGACCGCGATCAGAATTACGCGGCCGCGGTCAGAATTATGCGGCTGCGAAACCTCCATAGGGGTATTTTTGTCCGAAAATTTTAGCTTAGTATAAATAGATCTTTTTATTATTTTTAGGTTATGTTATGTTTTTTCTGAGCACGTGAGACGGCTAGGTTTTCCTTTTTGGGCAATTTTGTACAAGATTTACCTTATAACATTGGATTTTCACCTTTTAATTTAGTATTATGGATTTTATCTTCTCTTTACCTTTGATTTCTGCTATTATTATGAGTAGTTAGACCCATATCTAGGGTTGTGACCCAACCCTAGTATGAGTATTTAATGGGTCTTGAATTTTAGGGCTTGATTGTTTATGGGTTAGTGATATTTAGCCTAGTTCATGATAAAATTGTAGAATTAGTGATTGCAAACATTGATTCATGCCTTTATGACTTAGTCTCTTTTTGAGAAAGAGTGACTAAGTCTAGGAAAACTAGGCTAACAAGGAATTGGGGTGAACTCAAGAAATTGATAGCCCCAATTAAATGGTTAAATCTAGAGATAGTAATACCCGACTTGAGCTAATATTAGTTGTATTGCATGAATACCCATTTGGACTTGAGAAAGCCGAATTGGGAAAAATTACTCAAACTACTAATAGGTATAGAGTGAGTACATGGGTTTGATAGCTATATTACAACCCCAATCAAATCAAGCTTGCCCTAGATTTTCGATACCCGTTAGATATCCACCTAGGCGGAAGTCACTACCCTAGTCCTTTTAAACATTTGAAAACCAACATAAAAAATATTGTACTTAGCTTTAATCCTTGCATAAAATAGACCAACATGTTTGGAAGTGCAATTAGGAACAAAATACGCATCTCGATTTAGATAAATACCTAATTCTAAATCAATTAACTCCATGTGGAAATCGATCCCGACCTTGTTGGGTAAAACTACATCGACCATCCTCGCTACTCTATAATAGTGCAGGGTTGGCACCGAACATGGTCACCCTCCTTAAGACCAAAATGGATAGCCACCTACCTCTTCTCAATCCCTTTGGCTTCTTAGACATGATAAAAATACCCGCGGAAATCCAATCAAGAGGAACGGTGATCCTCTGGGACCACACCAAAGTCAATGTTCATAGCTTTGTTCGTAGGAGCCAAGAGATAAGTGCAACTATTGAGGTAATCTCAAACCATAAATCTTGGTTGTTTACTTCTATATACTCTAGCATTGATAGAAAGCTTAGGAATGAATTGTGGAACAACCTATTAAACATGCATGCTGCCATCAAGGGACCTTAGCTAGTTGGTGGTGATTTTAATGATGTCCTAACCACAAATGAAAAAATAGGAGGAAAATGTATTAACAACAAAAGATCAAATCTTCTATGGGATTATATTAACACATGCAACCTAATAGACCTAGGGTTTAAAAGATGTAAGTTTACATGGTCCAACAATAGAAAAAGGAATAAAGGCCTTATTATGGAAAGGCTAGCTAGAGTCTTTTCCAACGATGAATGGATCAATCTCTTCCCCGAGGCTACAGTAACCCACCTCCCCAAAACGCGTTCGGACCATAATCCTCTTTTGTTAGAAATCATCCCTAAGAAAAATTGCTCGTTGAAAAAACCTTTTAGACTAGAAACTTTTTGGTGTCACCAGCCTGGTTTCATAAACCTAGTAAAGGATAGCTGGAAAGATTCGAACTATACTCAAGGATCTAATTCCTTCCTAGACAGTGTCAAAAGATGGAAAAATATGCACTTTGGAGACATTTATAGGAAGAAAAAAAAAGAATTATGGCCAGATTCAAAGGCATTCAATTTTCTAGAAATTACCCCACTAGTACCTTCCTTCAAAACTTAGAAATTAAGCTTCAAAATGAATTTAAGAACATCCTTAGAATAGAAGACGATTATTGGAAACTTAGAGCAAGAATCGATTGGATCCAGGAAGGAGACACAAACACTAAATTCTTCCACATTACGGCCACCAATAAATCTAGAAAAAATAGAATAACTCACTTCAAAGATGATTTAGGCAACTAAATAAATGATCCTACCAAAATACTCCACCACACTTTAGTATTCTACCGGGACATGTTCAAAACCAATCACACCTCAACCAATTGGACAGGGATTAAATATAACCCCCACTCCTTCACTAACATAGACCTAACAATCCTTGATAAACAGCTTCTACCTACTAAAGTAGTCAAAGCAATATTCTCCTTTAAACCTTCTAAAACACCGAGTCCAGATGGTATACACCCTTTTTTCTACCAGAAATACTGGGACATAGTAGGTTAATCTGTTATAGAGCTCCGCACACAAGTCTTCCAATCCCAAACCCTCCCTACAGAAATCAATAACACCTACATCTTCCTAATCCCTAAGATTCCTAATGCTAATAATCTAAAAAACTTCAGACCAATAGGTCTAGGTAACACCATCTACAAAACAATTACCAAAATTATTATAAATAGGCTTCAACCACTATTACATCACATTATCATTCCCTTCCAATCTAGTTTCATTAAGGGAATATGTGCTTGTGACAATGCTATCATAATTCAAGAAATAATCTCCCAATTCAGAAAAATGAATGGGAAGAAAGCTAACATGATTCTAAAACTTGATCTAGAAAAAACTTTTGACAGATTAGAGTGGTCTTTTATCTACCGAACTCTAACATACTTCAAATTTCCTTTCAATATAACGCGACTCATTATGAATTACATTTGCACTAGTAAAATTGCAATCATGGTCAACGGGGCAACAACTACATTCTTCACACCAAGCAGAGGGATTGTACAAGGCTTCCCTCGATCACCGCATATATTCATTCTGTGCATGGAGATGCTCTCGTCTTTAATTCTCCTTCAAATAGATACTTGCTTATGGGATCTAGTCCATCTTAGCTAAAGAGACATAGGCATATCCCACATATTCTTCACAGGCGATCTTACAATAATGGCCAGAGCAGACAAAAAAATTATAACACTATAAACACCTGCCTCAATATGTTTTGCAACCTCTCAGGACAAAAAATCAACCTACAAAAATCCAAAATCCTTTTTTCCAAAAATTGCCCATTAACATCTGCCAAGGAAATAGCAAATGACTTCAATGTCAAAATAAGCCAATCTTTTGGGAAATACATGGGCTTTTTAATTCTTGATAAATACCCTAAAGCTTCTGACTACCAATTCATTATTGACAAGATGAGAGCCAAACTCTGGACATGAAAAAGAAAATCTCTAAACATGGCGGGAAAGACCACTCTAGCCCTAGCAACATTGAACTCCATATCAAATCATGTCATGCAATACACCTTCCTCCCTACAAAAATTCATAAACAAATTGACCAAATTCAGAGAAATTTTATCCGGGGCACCACTAATGATCGAAAAAGACTTCACCTAATCAATTGGAAAATCATTACTAAGCCCAAAGACCTTGGTTGCCTTGGACTAAAAACGACTAACTCAAAAAATAGGGCTTTATTAAGTGGCCTAACTTGGAGACTCCTTGCAAAACCTTCCACTACCTGGGCTAATATGATCATTCAAAAATACGGCAGGAAAAAACACAATAACAAATCCTTCATTTGGAAAAGCTTTATCAAAGGTTGGAACACTTGCAATAAAGGCATTCTCTGACTACCTTGGCGTAACTTAAAATTAAACATTTGGGACACTCGTTGTATCCCGCTTTTACCAATATTAAGGAATTTCATAGAAGGTCCTCTCCAAAAAAAAATAGGATTTAAACCTTACAATAAAGGACCTAATAATTAATGGAAAATGGAACTTGTCCAAAATATCACTCAAATTACCTAACTCTATTACAAATAACATAAAGGCAATACCACAACCTCTTAGTGATAACAGTTACGATAAACCTTTATGGAGTCCTAATAGCAACGGTATTTTCAACACGAAATCGTGATATTACCTACTAAATGACTAGCCAACTCAAGGAAATCAAAACTTCAATTGGATATGAAAATTACATTGCCCTAACAAGATCAAATATTTCCTTTGGCAATGCCTCCATAATAGACTTCCTTGCCGATCTTATCTTCACCATATAGGAATAAATATTGATCCTCAATGCCCTATATGTCGTAAACAGGAAGAAACTATCAACCATATCTTCCTTGATTGTCCTAACGTTTTAAACTTGTGGCAGTCCCTGGGTGTCAACACACTCGATATTAATTCAATCAACCATTGGCTCCTTAACCTTAAGGAACTAAAAAAGGACTGCCACTTGCTCGACCTCACTTGGATTGACCTACTTCCTTTTTAGGCATTGGATCAATAGAAATAACAACAACATAAATAATACCTACTCTCCACCTCTCCTAAATGCTATTAAGAACCATGCTATGAAATATCACCTCCTAAATTCCAAAAGTGCACCCCCCCCCCCCAGAAGACAATCCACATCAACATAATGTGGCATGCACCACAAAAAGATTGGTACAAACTCAACACAGACGGAGCCTACAAAAATAATGGAAATAATTCTGGCCTAGGGGTTGTATTCAGAAAACACTTAGGCGCCTAGATAATGGGGTACAAAAAAGTGGATAGTGCAATTTCACCCCTCCGCGTTGTGAATTACAGGCAATCCACGAAGGCCTTAATATCGCAACGGAATTCAATCTATTTCCACTCGAAGTGGAAACTAACTGCACGGATGCCATCAAAGCATTAAAATACAACGACGTTGTCTTATTTAACATTGTTCATGCATGCAGATCATTGATGCTCCGGCAGAAGGACCTTCTTTTTCGTCATAATTTTCGTGAAGGCAATCAAGTGGAGCATCTACTGGCAAATGATGCAATCAAGAAGCAATATAAGCAGTACAAAGACGATAGTCGTAAGCTCCATGCAAGTTCACCTTTTTTTTTTTGTGATGAAACAATTTTCAAGGGATGAAAATGGAACTTGTTTCTCCGTAAAACTTTAGATATTATGGTATGCAATAGTCTTAGATCCTTGGGTAACTAGAACATAGCTGGTGATGGACCACCAATGTGTGGCAACTTTTCAATGTCGTGTAACAATCTAAACTATTTCTGATATTTATATAATATCCCACTTTTATCAACAACAAAAAAAACTTATTTGATAAAGAAAGACACTATATTTCAAATAGACTAAAAAAAGTAAGACAAATTGAAAAAGACGGAATATATTTTATTTTATTAGTTGAACTCTTAATCTCTATTTAAACAGGTCTCCTGGAAAAAAATTCCAATATGGTATGTAATATATATGCTTTGACTCCCTCTGTAAATTGATAGGATTTATAAATTATTGTAGCCCTCTTATATTTGGGGGAAAAAATTACTATATGTTAAGTTTTCATCCTATGGTTGGTGAATGTAGTGTTTTCGGATAAGTGTAAATGCTAAAAATAAAATCTATTAAGGAGACGGAAATGAAGCAGTAGCAGCTAAAGTAATGGAAATTGAAATAATAAAATGATAAACATAAAGTAAATACAGAGAAAGAAAATAACGAAAACAAACTGCATAGTAAAATTGATATTCGTGCTAGTTGACAACTATAAAAATGAAAACTACATAACTTATTTTTATTCTTCTAATTAAATGAGGTATATATGCCTCCTTCAGAAATACAATTAAGAAATTAATTGGTTGAACTTATTTTTTAGGAGTGAGAACATACATCCTGCAATCATGGGAATCAATGCTAGCTGATATTTGTCCTTTAACTGATCCTTTCGTTGAATGCTGAAAACCAATCAATTGATATATATATATATATATATGTTATTCACGTTAAACTTGCATGTAAATATACAAACAAAATTATGCTTATCTTTTTACTCTCTTTTGTTTATTATAGCCACAAAAGAACAATTAGTGTTATAAAATATCAATATTGATCAAGTTAAACTGATTCGTGTGAGGAATTTAAATTAGAAAAAAGGAATAAATGAAAGACTTACAGCCCACAAGTCTCGTGCATCAACAACAGTGGAAGAATGAAGGCCTATATCAGACCAATAAGCAGTGATATCAGCTTTCGATGAACTTCTATTCCATAGCACCACTGCTATTCTTTTGCCACTTAAAGGACCTGCCCAAACCTGTTACAGTATATTCGCAAGTTTTGTGTATTAAAAGAAGAGTTAACTTTGAGCCGACGGTCTATATCGGAAACAACTAGCCTTTCTACCTCACGTAAGGGAGTAAGTTTTTTTACGCACACATTATCCCACGCGTGAGATTACACTGAGTATATTATTACTGTTGTATTAAAGAAGAGTTAAATGGACATGCAAATTAGATTGAGGGTCATTTAAAAATTTACTTACCTCCAAGTCTCCATTCTGCTTTACCTTTTTACCTTGAACTCCAAGTCTATCTGATCTCAATTAAAACAAGTAGAAAAATGTTATGTTATAGTCTTCTAGCATTAGTTTTGTTGAAAGAAGAATAAGAAACTTTTATACCTTGATTAACTGCAATAACTTCTTTGTTGCTAAGGATTTCATGGGTAGTTTGGTCCATCGAACGTAAATCACAACCTATTATTAAAGGCGCCTATAACAAAAGTACATAACAAATTAAAGTCCATTTTGCAAAGAGATTTTTTTAAGTTAAATTCAGAATTATAATCACCACTGACTTTTGCTAATGCCCATATGCTGAAATGGGAGCGATATTCTGCAGTGGTCATTCCTCCATTTCCAACTTCCAACATGTCTGGATCTGTAACAACAAACACCATGCCAAATTAATTCGAAGTTAGGAAAATTAATCTTGATTTATTATCAAATTAAATAAATGAAATATTAATAATTACCGTTCCAGCCTCCTGGACCAGCATAAGATGCCCATTTGTCATTCAGATCTGCCCGAGAGGTCATGCTGCCAAGTCAAGCATATTTTAACTCTTTCACTACCCGTAAATTGACAAACGAGTTAATACTCAGATTCTTTCACTAGTTTTTTATGAAATACGAACTGAAATTAATAATTTGATTAAAATGGGAACCGAATTTAGGATAACACATAAGTTTTGTCTTTATTTCTAAAAGGAACAACCTCAATGAAGCTAGGAATACACTTGTAATGAAAGTTTCTATTTTTTTTAGGAATAATGCATAAAATCATCCATGAACTAAATTCGAAGTTGCTATGACACGTTTTATCTTTGGGGGAGTCATATACCTCCTAAACATTTTTAAGTGGAATAAATGTCAGTCTAAGTGCTGACGTGGCATACAGAACCAAACATTTGACAAGCGGTGAAATGCATGCATTGCCACATGTAATTTCGCATCTTTTAAAATCTATTTCATTTCTTTCTTTTTCTCTTCTTTTAATTCAAAAGGTAATGTAAATATTATTTTTTTATTTAGAAAAATGAAAAGGACAATTATTTTTGTATGAACCTGAAAAATTGTTAGAGGTGTTGAGCATATTCGGACGTCGTTGAAGTTCTAAAGTTCAAATTCAAGTGCTAAAGTCATTGTAATTAAATCCATAGTTGTAGATGAGATTCGAAAAGGAAAAACAATTTTGAATTCACCATTGTTGAACCTTGAAAAAGCATAAAGAGCAAAAAAAAGTTTGTATTGAAATAATTGCTGACTCAGCTTGTCTAATTGTTGTTGGAGTCAGTTAAGTAGTTGGAGTTTATTATTACTATTAGAGGTGGTTAATTGCACATGTAGTGCACGTAAGAGTCCATATGTATTTTTTCTATAAAAGGATGTCAGTGGTACATTTTGAGCAATAAGAAAATATCATTTTATCTTCTTCATTTTCATTTCAGATTCTAGAACATTCATCTCTACATGTGCCCTAATTCACTGCTCCATTGATCTAGCAGTGAAGCTTCATCTATGTGCCAAATTCTTCATGGTATCAGAGCGGCGATCGTGAGGATCTAATCCGACGTGAAGCTCCGGTGAGATTGAGACAATTTCTGCAGACATGGCCGGAAACGAGGTAAGCTCGCTTGATCATAATCACCCACTATTTCTTCAAGCGGGAGATACTCCAGGGTTAGTTTTGATCCCAATTAAGCTCACAGGGCCAGAGAATTATGCCATGTCGAGCAAGGCAATGAAACTAGCTTTGAGTGGAATGGCAATGAAACTAGCTTTGAGAGGAAAAGGCAAGCTTGGATTTGTAGACGGTTCATGTACTAAGAGCAGGTACAAAGGTGAATTGGTTGAGCAATGGGAAAATTGTAACGCGATAGTACTATCTTGCATTGGAAGTACATTTTTGAACGAATTAATACCGGGGATCGTTTATGCCTCAGATGCGAGGAAGGTGTGGAATGACTTTTAAGAGAGATTTGATTGATCATACCTAACAAGGATCTATTACCTTTGGTATGAGATTGCAATGATGAGGTAGGGAACAGATTCAGTGACCAGCTACTCCACTAAAATGAAAGACCTACGGGACGTGTTGGATGTTTTGGTTCCAATATCTTGTTGTGATTGTGAAGAATCACGACCGTTAGTTGAACATTTGAAATCTGAGTGTGTGTTGCAGTTCCTTATGGGCTTAAATGAAAGCTATGGGAATGCGAGGAGTAACATACTTGCAAGGAGACCAGTAGTTACTATTAATGAAGCTTATGCGGTTGTGCCTCAAGAAATAAGCCAAAGAACACTTAGTGTGGTAGATACCCACATGTATCCACTCACTATGTTAGCAGAAAATACACAAGGATTCAAACCTAAAGGCACATGGCATATCTATGAGCATTGTGGGTATAAGGGTCACTTGAAGGAAAACTGCAACAAAATTATAGGTTATCCTCCAGATTTTAAAAGTAAAAAGAAAACTAGACAATTTGGTGGAAACACAGGCCAGCAGGGTGGCAGAGCACAACCTAGTAGAGGATTCAAACCATATGCCAATAATGCAACAACTTAAAATCAGATGCAAGGACATTTCTTCACTGAGGAAGAATATTCACAATCAATGGACCTCCTGAACAAGCCACCATCAAATGATAGTACCTCAAATGTGCTGGCAGATACTGTTACATTGTTATCTAGTACCTATGCATGTGAGTGGGTAATTGATTCTGGAGCATCTCATCATATTACACCATGCAAGGAATCATTAGATGAACTAAGAAGCTTAGGGAAAAAAATATGATAGTAGAGTGCAAGTGCCAACAAGAAGTAGATCTTACATACTATGCGCAGGAAATACAGTGATTTTAGGGAGTCATAAAATCACAAATATATTACATGTCCGCGGCTTCAAATTTAATTTGCTTTCAGTATCAAAGTTAACCAAGGAGTTGTTGTGTAAATTCACATTATTCCCTGACTTATGTGTGTTTCAGGAACTTTATAATGACAAGGTAATGGAGAATGGTAGAGAAAGTAATGGTCTTTACATTCTACAAAGAGAGTTCAAACCCACAGTATGAGCAACAATAATTGGATGAGTTAATGAAGCAGAGTTATGGCATCTGAGACTGGGGCATCCATCAACAATTGCTATGCAACATATTCCTAGCTTGAAGAATAAAGTCAATAATACAGTACAGGAGAATGCTCAGTGTGCCCAATGGCAAAGCAAATCAGGTTGAGTTTTCATGTTACCTAAGAGTAAATCTAGTAGTATTTTTCAATTGATTCATGTTGATGTCTTGGGACCCTATAGAAAGGCTAATTTGACATAAAACAATATTTTGTAATTGTAGTAGTTGATTACAATAGATATACTTGGGTCTGTCTAATTCAATCCAAATGTGAGGTTTCAATTGTGCATAAAAACTTCTTAATGATGGTAAGAAATCATTTTGATGTTTTTGTAAAGGTACAGAGATCAGACAATGGCACGGAATTTTTCAATTCACAATGTAATGAAATGTTATCTTCCTTTGGCATAGTTCATCAAAGTAGTTGTGTTTATACACCTCAACAAAATGGAATAGCTGAAATAAAGAAAGACATATCTTAGAGGTGGAAAGGGCCCTTAAACTACACAGTTCAGTCCTAGTTAAATTCAGGGGAGAGTGTGTGAAGGCTGTAGTCTATTTGATCAATAAATTACCTACTATTGTACTAGATGGAAAAACACCTTATGAGTTTCTTTATGATAAGGAACTTAGGCTGGATCACCTAAGGGTATTTGGTTGTTTGTGCTATGCAAGCAGCCTGCCCAAGGATGACAAACTGGCCCCAAGGGAAAGAAAGATAGTATTGATGGGGTACTCTGAAGTTCAAAAGGGATATAGGTTGTTTGATCTGGATTCCAAAACTTTCTTTGTTAGTAGGAACGTAAGCTTCAAAGAAGGGATTCTTCCTTTCAGAGCCATGCAAGTTGAATATGAGGAGGAAGTGTTGTTCATGCCAATCACTGATGCAACACCACAACCAGATCGCCCTCCTACAATGCAGCATGACAATAATAGTGCCACAACAACAGAAGAGTAACAGAAACTGAACCTCACACCATTGATGATCATGTGAAAAATACAACAAACAATGCATCAGCTTCTCAACATAATGCAGCCTATAGATGTTGATTTGTGTAAGGATATGCACCAGCATTAGAAGCACATGATACTTCATTATAAGAGGTTGAATTAGTAGTAGCAGAGCCTAAACCTACTGAGCCAATTGCAGAAAATGATAGAGGCAAAAGAGTTACCAAGCCACCAATATGACTTAAAGACTATGTGACCTCTAAGGACATCCTAATTGCTTATAATCCATTTCTAACTATGTGGAGTATGATCATTTGTCCACTGGTTATCAAGAATATCTAAGTCTGTTCTCAGCATCCATAGAGCCCAAGACCTTTAAGGAAGCATATCAAGATCAGAGATGGATTGAAGCTATGCAGCAGGAAGTCAATGCCTTAGAATAGAACCAAACTTGGGAATTGGCAGACCTACCTAAAGGGAAACAGGAAGTTGGATCAAAATGGGTGTACAAAATTAAATACAAGGCAAATGGAGAAGTAGACAAATACAAAGCCTGACTTGTGGCCAAAGGGTACACTCAACATGAAGGTTTAGATTATCATGAAACATTCTCATCAGTTGCTAAAATAGTGACTGTCAAAACAATAATCAGTGTTTCAGCTTCAAGGAATTGGCCTCTGTATCAGATGAATGTAAATAATGCCATCCTATAAGGTGACCTATTAGAGGAAGTCTATATGGATTTACCTCAGGGGTTTCAGAAGCAGGGGGAGTATAAAGTATGCAAGCTGCTGAAGTCATTATATGGCTTAAAACAAGCCTCTAGACAGTGGAATATCAAACTCACAGATGCTCTACAAGAAGCCAAGTACATTCAAAGTTCATATGATCATTCTTTATTTACAAAGAATGAAGGTGAAAAACTGGCCATTGTCCTAGTGTATGTAGATGATCTACTTATCACTGGGAACAACATGAGGCTAATTGACCGAGCAACGAGTACATTGCACAATAATTTCAAAGTCAAGGACCTAGGTGAACTAAGGTACTTCCTAGGAATTGAGGTTTTGAGATCACATGATGGTATATTGCTCAATCAGAGAAAATACACTCTTGAGTTGATCTCTGATGTTGGCTTGAGTGGATCTAAGCCAGTGAACAGACCTTTGGAAGCGAATGCCAGGTTCACTACTGTGGATTATGATGCACATGTGGGGGCATCACATATCCTGTACTTTCAGGTGCTACTCCTTATCAGAAGCTTATTGGAAAATTGCTCTACCTAACCATCACTAAACCTAGCATTAGCTTTGTTGTACAGGTTCTAAGCCAATTCATGCAAAAGCCTAAAGCCTCACACTGGGAGGCAACACTTAGGCTGGTTAGATATTTGAAAGGGTCGGTCACCTGGTCAAGGCATTTTTCTGAAGAATAATCCTTGCATGCAATTGACTGTATTTTGTGACAGTGATTGGGCAGCCTGCCCAAATACTAGAAGATCTTTGACTGGCTCTATAGTAAAACTAGGGGACTCTATCATATCGTGGAAGTCAAAGAAGCAGCACAGTGTAAATCGAAGCTCAGCAGAGGCAGAATATAGGAGCATGACAGCTGCAGTTTCAGAGGTAATTTGGATAACAAGGTTGTTGAAAGAGCTAAATATGCATGTAACCACACACGTGAAGTTGTTCTGCGACAGCAAAGCAGCTATACAGATTGCCTCAAATCCTATCTATCATGAAAGGACGAAACATATCGAAATCGACTGCCACTTTGTAAGAGGCATGGTCAAAGAAGGTTTGATAGTTCCTGAGCATGTCAACACCAAACACCAATTGGCATATCTACTAACTAAAGCACTAGGGACTGGCTCAGCATCAGTTCCTTTTATCCAAGCTTGGAGTGCTCGATGTATTCCACCTTCCAGCTTGAGGGGGAGTATTGAAATAATTGTTGACTCAACTTGTCTAATTGTTGTTAGAGTCAGTTAAGTAGTTGGAGTTTGTTATTACTATTAGAGGTAGTTAATTGCACATGTAGTGCACGTGAGAGTCCAGCTGTATTTTGTCTATAAAAGGATGCCATATGTACATTTTGAGCAATAAGAAAATATCATTTTCTTTTCTTCATTTTCATTTCAGATTCTAGAACATTCATCTCTGCATGTGCCCTAATTCACTGCTCCATTGATCTAGCAGTGAAGCTTCATCTTTATGCCAAATTCTTCAGTATGTCAAAATTCTTGGTTGTTGGCCAATTGATCACTGCAGTATGATGATGACATTGTTGTGAAGTTGTAGTCAAAATTTGAGTTTGATTGGTGAGGATTTAGCCGAATTTTTGTTGAATTTTGACACCAAATATTAGACTTGGAGTTCTTGAAAATGAGTGATAAAATAGGGATGAAGAACTCTTGAAAATGAGCTTTGGAATTGACATTTGGCCATTTCGTATAGGTTAGAGCCCTTTTTTTTAAGTTCTCATGCGCTTGAAGCAGTTGTTCTCACGCAGTGTTCCACGTCAGCAATAAAGGTGCAAGAAATTAAGGGACGAAAGGGGGGGTGGG
>ML250129.1:0-15148 GCA_005239495.1 Nicotiana undulata | reverse complement strand
GGGGGGGGGGGGTGGTGGGGGGGGGGGGGGGGGGGGGGGGGGGGGGGTTAAGTTTATGCCAGTAGAATGTGTTACAACTCTCTACAGACGCATCCAGGCTGAGTAATGCCATATCATGGAATAACTGGTTTACTATCCCAAGCCTCTCTTACTTCGACCAATTCTGGACGATATCTCTCAGATAGAACTTCTACTTGTTCGGCAAATGACCTGTTTCCATGTTGACCTATGTGAAGAACCATTTGGTTCCATCTCTTTCGACATATCTCGCCAGGCCTGTGGTCAAGAAGATTGTCCCAGTCCACATCCTCTATGCAGCTCGCATCCAGCTCAAAAAGTGCATCAACTAGGCGATAGTCATCAGCATCTGCCCATTCACCTTTGGCCACCATGGGTGATGTTAATTGATCATACCACTTCAAGCAGCAAGTTGCATCAGTTCTCGTGGACAATTTGTCACTTATCGCACCCCAGGCAATATTATCCCGTAACATCCCGTGCTTAGATTTCTTCTCTTCAGAGAGCTTCAGTCTCAGATCGGTGTTTACTAAATCAAACAAAGTCTGGTACTCCTCCTGACTCCATTGTCCTTTCTTCTTATTGGCCAGTTTTAGCCTTCGCCATGTATCCTTCACATGAAACCGATGTTTTCCAAGTTCATCAGCCAAGACCTTCCAATTGTTACCGTGCTCTTTGTGGAATTTTCGTACCATCTCGTACTCTTCTTCAGTCCATTTACGCGTCTCACTCCTTCGGAACAAGACCTGTGCACGATAATAAACCGCAGTATAAGGCCTGTACGGTATAGCGCTCCCTATTTCTTTCCAGCAGCCTTTTACTTCAGGATTAGATCTAGAGTTCAAGATCTTTTGCAGCCCTTCTTCGCCCAAGTTATGTATATCTATGTACTTATGAACAGCCTCTTTGACAATTTCATCTTCTAATTTCGAGAATCGTTTGCCACGCAGTAAATTTTCTTCCTCGTTTTCATGATTCTTGTCACTTGGATCACCGGATGAAGGGAAAATCTGAACATGACCAGAGAATCTCACTCTCTTTTCACTCTTTTCATGTGTAGGATCTTCAGAACTGTGTCCTAACATTGCCTTTTTCCTCTTTCTGATATTACCAGTATCTGTTCTACTTTGTTCTTCCATCTCTTCCACAGTTGAAGAAATATCACCTTGATTGACTTCTTCCACGATATCTCCCTGTCCATCCTCGATATCATGCATTCTCTTCTGCTCATCCCGGCAGCTTTTCTTCAAATTCTTACTTTTCTTTTCTTCAACACTTTTCAAAGCAGCCTCGGCACCGTCTTTGAATGTCCTGCCTTTTTTTCCTTTCTTTCTCTTGACATCATAATCTTCACTTTCTCCTGCTGCTTTGGTTTCCTTATCTGTTCTACTTTGTTCTTCCATCTCTTCCACAGTTGAAGAAATATCACCTTGATTGACTTCTTCCACGATATCTCCCTGTCCATCCTCGATATCATGCATTCTCTTCTGCTCATCCCGGCAGCTTTTCTTCAAATTCTTACTTTTCTTTTCTTCAACACTTTTCAAAGCAGCCTCGGCACCGTCTTTGAATGTCCTGCCTTTTTTTCCTTTCTTTCTCTTGACATCATAATCTTCACTTTCTCCTGCTGCTTTGGTTTCCTTATCTGTTCTACTTTGTTCTTCCATCTCTTCCACAGTTGAAGAAATATCACCTTGATTGACTTCTTCCACGATATCTCCCTGTCCATCCTCGATATCATGCATTCTCTTCTGCTCATCCCGGCAGCTTTTCTTCAAATTCTTACTTTTCTTTTCTTCAACACTTTTCAAAGCAGCCTCGGCACCGTCTTTGAATGTCCTGCCTTTTTTTCCTTTCTTTCTCTTGACATCATAATCTTCACTTTCTCCTGCTGCTTTGGTTTCCTTATCTGTTCTACTTTGTTCTTCCATCTCTTCCACAGTTGAAGAAATATCACCTTGATTGACTTCTTCCACGATATCTCCCTGTCCATCCTCGATATCATGCATTCTCTTCTGCTCATCCCGGCAGCTTTTCTTCAAATTCTTACTTTTCTTTTCTTCAACACTTTTCAAAGCAGCCTCGGCACCGTCTTTGAATGTCCTGCCTTTTTTTCCTTTCTTTCTCTTGACATCATAATCTTCACTTTCTCCTGCTGCTTTGGTTTCCTTATCTGTTCTACTTTGTTCTTCCATCTCTTCCACAGTTGAAGAAATATCACCTTGATTGACTTCTTCCACGATATCTCCCTGTCCATCCTCGATATCATGCATTCTCTTCTGCTCATCCCGGCAGCTTTTCTTCAAATTCCTACTTTTCTTTTCTTCAACACTTTTCAAAGCAGCCTCGGCACCGTCTTTGAACGTCCTGCCTTTTTTTCCTTTCTTTCTCTTGACATCATAATCTTCACTTTCTCCTGCTGCTTTGGTTTCCTTATTGACCTTATCCTTTTTTTCCTTAGTTTTCACAACACACAGCTTCTCTTCCTCTAATAAGCTTAAATCACCCTCAACAGCTCTAACATCACAGTTTGGCGGTCCTACATCAGTGGTCAGAGCATTATTATTGTTTTTCTTAGATTTCTTCTTCCTCCTAATCTCCTCTACAGCATCTCCATCAGAAACCTTGTTGAGTGTCTCAACCACCTTCTTAAAGTCCCGTGTTTCACTCGCACTTACATGAGCAGTAGTATTGGTGTCTAAAGGAGCATCAAGAATTAACTCTCGCTCATCGTGGTGGCTTCTCTTCAGCTTATTGGGTTTCTTTTTTTCAACACGTATTGCAACATCTTCATCACTGCCTTTAATGGACTTCCCAGGATGTGTTTCACCCTCTCTCTTTTTCTTTTTCTTTTTCTTTTTCTTGATGTCACGATCATCACTCTCTCCTATTGTTTTATTTTCCATTTTCGCCTTATTCCTTTCTTTCTTGGTTTCTGCAACAGATAACTTCTCTTCCTCAAAACTAAAATCACCATCTCCCATTTTAACATCAGCCACTGCCACTCCTGGACCACTGGTAGCAGCATTCTTATTGCTTTTCTTGGATATCTTCTCCTTCTCCGGGAGCATATCCAACTTCTCATCTCCTATTACCATGCTTCTTTTGGATATATCAATTATGTCTTCTTGCAATGCACCAAAAGAGGTTTCTCTGCAAAAGGAGAACAAGATAAAGGAAAACATGATTAGGAGACAAGGCATACTAATGAAATACCCTTTCGAGTACTGAGTAGGGCTGTTCAAAACAAACCATATGTTAACCGAGCCGCAAAAACCGTTTATTGGCTTATTGGTATCGGGTTATCGGGGTAATGGTTGGTGAACGGATTGGCTTATTGTTATCAGGGTATCCGCCCGATAAGCACCCCTACTTACGAGACTACGCAGAATGCATTGACAAATTATAACCTATCTTAATCCACCTGTATAATCTACTGAGGCCATAACAGATTGCTTCATTGTTACCGAGGTTTTATATTTGTCTCCACCCATTGTGCACACCTCAATGAACTCATAGGACAACTATCATTTAGCAAAACAGACATTGGTTTTAAAACTTTGGTTATTATTCAAAATTGAAAATCGTGTTAACAAAGCATCTTTATAAAAGAATTCGAACACCATAAGCATCACAATTCAATCTTTGAAGCTGCAAGATCACACAAAATAGAACTCCAATATTTTCAAAGTTAAACATGCTTCAAGAGGCACAATCCAGTTGAAACTCCGAAATAGAAAGATTACACAAAACCACAAATTCCTACAGAGAATGCTTGAAATAGCACAAAAACCATCTGACACTAAGGCTATAGGGACATTGAAATTATACTTCGAAAAATCAAAGATCCATTCCCCCATCAAGAGGATGCATTTGCCTTTCTGGGAGCCAATTGAGTTCGGACTCCTTCATGAAAGCATATTAAGCTCTAATATTTACATTTTGCATAGCATATTAGACTTTAATTCGACAGCAAGCAAGAAAAAAAAACACCAGAATGGAACTAGCCTAACTACTAGTCACTAGAGGCCCAGCAAGTAATCACACCAAATAAGTACAATGTGAAAAGCTCAAGCACTATAGACTATATACCAAAGAAAAATCTCAAAACAAATGCTGCAAAGTAAGTTCATTCAAACAGCTAAATTCCAAATCAGGATTCACAACAGATAGAAATATTTTCTTCTTTTAACTAAGCGAAATTCTGATCCCTAAAGCATGAATAAGCTGAAACTATCTACCCAATCCGACATTAAAAGGGATGAGAGTAAACAATTCGAAGGAGCAATCAAATACCGCGAATAGTGGAAGAATACTAATCCTTGGGAAATTCTGGAATCTTCTGAGACAAGTTCTGGAGATGAATACTCAGTTGACGTGTATGACAACGCCGGATGTGATTGTGATTGCGGTTGCGGCAGCAGTGGCGGAGGAGGAGGAGCTGGTGGGAGGGGTGGCGCAGTTGCGATACTGTTAATTTCTGGTGTTTAGTTAGTTTTAGGGTTTTTGGACATAACTTTCCTTTTTCGGGATTAATAAAGCCTTGCCTAATGGTCCAAATTAAAACGTGAGGAGGCAGAGTTGTCTCGTCTAAAATTCAAATTTCATAGAAATATGATTTGTGTCCAACAACTAAATTTATGTACTCATTATTGGAAAGAAAAAAAAAAGTTGAAAGTTTAATTTATACAAAGTAAATCCTCTAAAAACGCTATCCAGCTCTTCACAAATTAAATAAAAATTTAAAGACAAGACTATTACTATAACAAAGGTTCTTGGTTTCTTTAATGTTAATTTGAAAATGTTGTATACGATTGCACTTATCTTAATGTACTTTTGAAGAAAAATTGTGTATGAAAAGGCATACATGTCTAGAAATGATTTATCAAGAAAAGGAAGTCAAAATACTCTATGTTTTAGATTAAGAGTCGATTGGTCGGTAGATTATAGTTCCTTTAGTTTCTTTGTTTTACTTCTTCACTTATTTTTTTATCCTTTAATTGTATATTATAGTTTCCTTATTTTATTTCTTTACCAATTTTTTTAATCTTTAGTTGTAGATTATAGTTCTAGTTAGTTCTTTTATTCTATTTCTTCACTTGTTTTGCGACCTGTAGTGGTAGATTATATTTCGGTAATTCATTTTACTTTTATCGCTTGTTTTCGAGATAGTAGTGTCCCCTAGATAATAGTGGATCTGGTGAACGATGGTAGGATAAGGTCTTGTCCTTGGGGGTGTCAGTGGGGGAGGGGAGTAAAAGGGCTAAAGGAGCTACTAGGCTGAGAGTGGGGGTCTTGGATCATGGGAACTTTGACCGGAAAATATGTAGAGTTAGTGAAGATTCTCGAGAAAAGGAATATTAATATAGCTTGGTGTACAAGAGACTAGGTGGGTAGGAGATAAGGCGTGGGAAGTTGACAGTTTCAAACTTTGGTATTCTCGGAGGGTGGGGGCAGGAACGAAATAGGTATCTTGGTTGATAAAGACCTCTATGAACTAGTGTTGGAGGTTAGGCGGGTGAATAACACGTTGATGACTATTAAGCTAGTTGTTAGAGGTTTTACTTAGAACATAATCGGTGCGTACGCACCCGAAGCAAGCTTGGATGAAGAAGTCAAGATGGTTTCTGGGAGGATTTGGATGAGATGGTACGTGAAGTTGTTGATACCCAATGTTTCTTCATATTTTTTAAATTGTATATATATTTTTAAAATGTCATTTTGACATCATTATTTAATTTACAAGATTTATACAAATATTTTCATAATATTTAGCGCTATAAAATTATTTTTCTTGCATTTAAATTACTTGAATATTTATTAATTGTACCTTAGATTATTATGTGATGTTCTTAATCGTCCAAATTTATTATTTACAACTACATATATGCTTCACAATATTATATTTTTATTTTATATAATTACAATTGTATTTTTTATAACTATTTACGCATTTTGCAATAATAGCCTACATGCATAAATACGTTTTATTTACATTATTTGTGCCAAAATAGCATTTTATATTTTTATAATATTAATTTATTATTTTCAATTATTTTAGTGCATAAGAAATATTTATTATTCATTATTAATTATTTATTTAAATAATTTGATGTATTTAAAATATAGCCCAAATTACGCATTTTTTCGGACCACACTAGTGACCCAGACCCCTCAAATCTCTGGCCCAACTTCCCTAGCCAAACACCAGCGACCCACTACCCTATACTCGTCCACTAACCCGATCTGCCTCTCATTAAATCCTGGCCATTGATCTTGGGAGATCAACGACCCATATGTCATCTCCCTCTTTTAATTAACCTAGCTCGGAAACCCTAGCCCCATTTTTCTGAGACGGCCGCCCTTTAATCCTCTCTATTCTCTAAATCTCTCAAACTTATACCCTACCCGCCTCACTCAAATCTTTTCCAAATCCAATCAAATCATTAATTCTTCCTGTGATTCTCTTACCTTTTATGGATTATCTCGTTGTTTCTTACAAGACTATGGTATTACATATTACTTGCTCCATTTTTGGCAAGTACCGATCTTCCGAATCAAGAGAAATTAGACGTACTCCTCAAAATTCAGACGGTTCCTCGTCTATATACGTTCATAGCAAGATCATACGGGCCTGATTTGACAAGATTCTTCGGCCAATTTGTGATTCCAGGAAAAATTAAGGTTTGCCTGATTTTTCTCCTAATTTTGCTCTTAATCGATTCTACATGCTCCTCTTTCCTTATTTGTGTTTGATTTATCATGTTTTCTTGTTTGGATGTTTGATATTGGTTACTATATAAACCCCTCTCCGATTTCCCCTTAGGGCAGACTTCATTACTGCTATTACTCTCATTATTCTCTTCTTTCACTCGTTCACTTATTCTGATACACTCGAATATTTTTCTGAAATCTTGGAATTCTTGGTCGGCTGAAAGCCAAGGCCATAATACTATTAAAACAACCTCCATCGGTGCAAGCACTGATCGGAGCCCTTCTCGAGGCTCTTGTGAACTCTAAAGCATCGAGGATTTGGGGTTCTCTTTCAATTGTTGCTATTGAATCACTCCCGATATTCTAAACGCATCACTCTTTTGCTCATTTAACTTTGCTACTGCCTACTGGTTAGTGTCCTTGACTCTTACAATTTTAACTATCTCCCTTTCTGTTTGTCTATGACATGTGTGTCCTGTGTGACAAAATTGTTTAAACTTTTTGTAAGCATGATTCAGTTTTTCTTGCTATTCATAGATCCCTGATATTGTGTTGGTGTATTCTTTACTGCAATTATATTGTCTTAATAACGCCCTGCAGTTCCATGTTTTTTAGTAGTTGAATTCAGTAGGCTTCGGTATATGTAATATACTTTCATTATGGGGATGGATTTCAGTCTTCTTAAGTTCTACTAAACTAATGTGCGCTCCCTACCTTGTCCTGTATCTCTATGTCAGTGTTCCAGACCTAGTTGAGTTATTCTTGCCCAACGTGATAAATTTCTGAGGCTATATTGATTATCTAAGGCATGTTTCCATGCCATTTAAGTTCTAATGTATGTTTGATTTGTTAATATTATGTCTTTAGAATTGCTTCTAGGGCAAATTCCTATGTTAGCTTCTCTCGTGTTTAAGTAATTGGTATGAGTGGTTATGCTCTCCTGTCATATTCCTCTTAAATGATATATATTCTCATGAGTTTAGGCACTGTTGTGGTTTGTTGCAGACCATGCTACTAGGTTGTTGTTATACTGCTTGTGTTCATCTTAGGCTCCCATATTAGAAAACTTCAAGTGAAATTGCTATCCCTCTGACTATAACTATTTTGAATGAGTCTCACTTGTTTAAAGTCTTTTCTCACTAATTCTGGCTAATATCATGTGCTAAACTTGATTTCTGGAGACTTAGCATGTGTGTGTTTACCTTGTTAACTCAATAGACATGATTCTTAAGCTCTCTTAATGTGTGACTGTGTTCAGCATGCTATATTCATTCCTTTGTTGTATGATTGCTCAATATGGTGTTAGTTTTCTATGTCAAACTTGTTATGTTAAAGTTGTCCACCTAGTTTGCATGTTCAAGCCCTCTTGTTTTTGACTTTCTAAAAAGTACAGATATGATTATGTAATCGTGTCCATATGAAGTATCATTGTTAATAGACTTTAGAGTTGTCAATTGGTTTCCATGTATGGTTCCTCCCTCTAAGCCTCGTACGAGTCCGTGTGTTGCCCTGGGTTGTGTAATTGATACACTCTCACGCTTAAGGTGTGTTTGGATCTAGGTCTACTGTTCGTGTGAAAAGTGAGCTTGCTGAAGGCCCGGGTGTTACTGGGATATTTCTCTTTTGGGATTGCTCCGTTTATTAGGCATGTAGTATTTCAATATGTAATAGTTGCACTTGTATTCATTATTTTGGGCCTGTAATAATTTACAAACAAAACAGATGGGGAAATTAGTAAAGAGGGGAATAAAGTACTTTAGTTCTCACATGAATGGGTAGAAAGCATGCCTATAGGATCTATGTGTCTATTTGCTATTTGTTTTACATGCTTTTAGTTTTATGTGTAGAAAGCTCAGATGCTCCGATAAGGAGGTGCGAGCGGCTGGCTATGGAGGGCACAAGAAGAGGTAGAGGACGGCCTAAGAAGTATTGAGGAGATGTGATCAGACAGGACATGGTTAGGCTTCAGATTTTCGAGGACATGACCCTTGATAGGAAGTTGTGGAGGTCAAGTATTAGGGTTGTTGATTAGGAGGTCACTGAGTCTTGCCTTACTTCGTACCTTTGTGAGACTAGTCTGGTAGAATATTTGTCTAAGATAACTAGTGGCAATGTTGTGTCTTACTACTCTTTTATTTCTCATAGTGTCGGGTCTATTTACTGCCTATCACTTTTGCTTTGCATCTATATTCTCGTTTGTTGTTATTTTTCCTATGATCTCTATGTAGTACTAATATTGTCTCCTTTTGTCTTCTTGAGCCGAGGGTCTTTCGGAAACAACATCTCTACTCATTCGGGGTAGGGGTAAGGTTTAGGTACACACTACCCTCCGCAGACCTCTCTAGTGAGATTTTACTAGGTTGTTGTTGTTGTTGTTGTTTTATATGGCTTTTTGGTAATGTCCCTTATTGTTTATATTTTCATTAATCTGGTGCTTATGCTTTCTTGAGCCGAGGGTCTATTGGAAACAACCTATCTATCCTCACAAGGTAGGGGTAAGTTCTGCGTACACACTACCCTCCCCAGACCCCATAGTGTGGAATAATACTGGGTATATTGTTGTTGTTGGTTGGTGAATAAGTATATCAAAATTATATAGTGACTATATTTATATTACTAGATATTTAGTTTATTTGAAAAATAAGATATATGAGGTATAATGTAAAATATGTTTTTGATTTTACGCCAAATAAACTGGGATAAACTTGTATTTCTAATTTATCCTTAGAAGCCTTGACGAATGCCATTTTTGTCCTTTAAGTATTTTATTCTAACATTATCAATTCCATAATTGTTATCTCATATCGGAGATGATATAAAAATATAACTATAATTATGATATAACTAATCTTAGAATTGTTAATTGTAAAATAAAGATTTAAATGAAACACGAAATGAAATAATCATACATCTTTACCTGAGGATTGCTATCACTTTTGTATAAATCAAATGTTCACTAACTGTCTATATCTCAATATGCTATTTCAAGCAAAATTCGGGATTAATTTTCCTTGAATCTATGGATTTATTTTTTTCAATTGAATTTAAGTAGTTGAATGCCAAATATCTTTTCACTAAAATATGCACTTTTGGCTCAATAAGTTTAGTAGTGTTTTATTTTATAGAATATCAGAATTATAAAACATATTTGTAGAATACGGCTTAAGGATAACGCATAACATAAGTCTTATTACACATGCCACATATGCGGAATGCGATTATAAGTTATGTACGCCGCATGCTATTTATAAATCGTATTTTCCGAACACAATGTATAAATCATATTTGCCATATGTAATTTATAAGTCACATTTAGCAATGCATTTTATAATTTATTGAATATGATTTATGTTTGCTAATTGACACCTCTCATTTTCTTCCCATCCTCGACTTGGATCCTTATTCGTTACATTTAATTTTTCTTTTTGAAAACACTACTAGAAATTCGGTAAAAACCGACCAACTTTGGTCGGTAAAAGAATCGACCAAAGTTGGTTGGTTTTTCATAATTTTTTTTAAAGAAACCGATCAACTTTGGTCGGTTTTCTTTGGCGTAAAAATGCGAGAAACTATTTTTGAGTCTCGCGAAATTTATTTTTCAAGAAACCGACCAACTTTGGTCGGTTATTTTCGTGCGGAAATACAATGAAAGAGTATAAATAAATAAAAAGAAAATCTTAAAACAAAATGCAGCAATGGTCTAGTGGTAGAATCGTATCCTGCCACTGTATAGACCCCAGTTTGATTCCCAAATGGTGAATTTTTTGATTACATAATTAAAATACCGACCAACTTTGATCGAAAAAAAAAACGACCAACTTTGGTCGCTTTTTTTTTTAAATTTAATTGACCGACCAACGTTGGTCGGTAATTTCCGACCAACTTTGGTCGGTATTCCTTTCCGTCCATTAAAATACCGTCGATACGTAAATGGTCGCATTTTGGTCGGTAATTGGCCATAATCGACCAACTTTGATCGATTTTTTTGGTCAGTCTTTAGCGAAATTTTAGTAGTGAAATTTTAGCTTTTAATTTATAATTTTTCAGTATAAAATGATTTCTTAAATATGGTTTCTTCTATAGAGAGCAATGAGTTGCTCTCCAATATAGCACAAGACACTTCACAAAAAAAAATCAACTATAAATCAATATCAAGTACGTATATGCATCAGTGAATTTATGCATTTATCAAAGAAAATAATAATCATTAATTAAGGGTTACTATAAGAAGATAAACCTTTTCCTATTTAATCAGTCATTTTGTATTAGAAATTTAAAAGAAAATTAATATTTTCCTAGTTCCTATTCCTACTATTAATAAGCAAGAGTTCTAGGAGCTTAGGGTCGTCTTGGTTTCCGACCAAACGGACAATTCTGACATTGTTTGTTTAATTTTTTCATATATCATGCTTATGTTGGTGCTGCACAGTGTAAAGCAGGAGTTGGACACTTATATTGAATTGACGCAAGTGTCACGGCCTAATTTACATTTTAGGTCGCGATAATGTCCAATATCGATGTTAGGCAAGCTAACACTATTCAACTAATTGGTTCCATTTATTTTTCAACAAATTTCCAACAATTTCTTAACTTGGATTTTTAAACATTCAATAATAACGAATAATTTAAGCAATTTAAAACTGAAATGACCAAAAGATGTCATAATTAGGTGTTTACATCACAAAAGAACAGTCTACTAATACGTGTACCAGGAATTAGTGTCACAAGTATGTGGGCATCTAGTAGAATGTACAAAAGAATATATCTATCCTACTGCCTGAAATGGAATAGACAGTCAAAAACAAAAGAGAGACTCCAACACGTTGGTGAACGACATCAGAAAGGAGCAGCTCACCATGGAATCTCGACCCAGATATCAAGAACGCGCTACGGACGGGTAGCTAGATGCACCTGCATCAGATGCTGTACAATTAAGTACAGAGCGTAGTATGAGTACATAAATAATATATACCCAGTAAATATTCAGTCTAACCTCGAAGAAGTAGTGACGAGGGGTCGACTTGACATTTACTAGGACCAAACAATATATATTTAAGTATGGGTCTAAGCATGGATATAAGGCTAGATAACGGATAGTAACAGGAAGTGACAAGGCTTTCCATAAATGTACATTTCAATTTCTATCATTTCAGTTGACAATTTATATTTCAAGGCATTTAAAGCAGACTAAAGTCACAGAAAAGTGCCAAGCAAATAGCATGCGCATATAATGTCGAGCGTACGTACCGATCCAACAAAATAATAAAATGTGCATTGCCGAAGGGTCGAACGACGCGTACCATAAATGCATCTATTAACCTGCCGAGGCGAACGACCCGCTCCCATGAGAGTATTGGAAAGGATCACCCCCCTCGCGGAATATAATTGCGAAGCGGTTACATATAAGCATAACATGTTATTCCTCAATACCGTTTAAAATGATAAATTACTTGAAACCTTCACATTCTTAAAAGTCTTGAAATGAATTCCCATCCAATACAAATAGTACATAAAATCAATTAACAGTGTTCACAAAGCATGGTGTAAGCCTAAAACTACCCGGACATAACAGGAATAGTAACTACGTACGGATTCTCGTCACTTCGTGCGTATATAGTCCCCTACAAATGATCACATATTATATAAATTAACATATGGGAAAAGTTCACTCTTACAAGGTTAGAAAAGAGACTTACCTTGCCCCCAAAGCTTACTTCCGAGCTCAAGAATGCTCTCAAACCGGAGCCGGACAAATTCAAAACTATTCAAATAAGGTAAAAACTAGTCAATATAGGCTTCCAAGTTCACACTTCCCCTATTAGAGTGATTACCCAACCCAAATTACAAGATTCCTAAAATTCGCCCCCAGGCCCACGTGCCAGGGTTCCGAAAACTTTTGAAGAAAATCGTTACCCATAACCTTAGGATCAAGAATATATGATTTTTACTAGATTTCATAATAAATTTCGTGGTTAGATCTTATTTTTATCAAAACCCTAGGTTTTACTCTAAACCCATAATTTTTACTAATCTTTGCATGTTAATCTACCCATAATTTATATATTTAACTCATGTTGTATAGGAATTACTTACCTCAAAGTGTTAGGTGAAAGCCTCATTCCAAGAGCACTAAACATCGCCCAAGTGTAGAAGTGAAATGAAATAAATGGCCTAAGTCCCGTTTTTAAAAGTTGTGTCCAGGTCTCTAATGTCGCATTTGCGACACCAGGTTCGTAAATGCGGAGGTCGCAAATGCGACAAAATACTCGCAAATGCGAAGCCTGGGTCTAGGAGGTGGGGTTCGCCAATGCGACAAAATGGTCGCAATTACGGCTTCTGCTTGGATCGCAAATGCGGCGCATGTGTCGCAAATACGAATATTGCCTGGGACGGCTCCCTTCGTAAATGTGAAGCCTTCGTCGGAATTGCGAGGTTCGCAAATGCGAACCTTTTCTCGCATTAGCGAGACCTGCAGCACATGCCAAGAACACTAGAAATCTGGTGTGTTTTCCAGCCCTTCCCACATGTCCGAAACTCACACGAGCCCTCGGGGCTCCACTCTGAATACTCACACAAGTCCAACAACACTATACAAAATTGCTCGCGCGATCGAAACACTGAAATAATATCAAAAACTAAGAATCACACCCTAAAACCAATTGAATCAAACTTATGAACTTTAAGTTCTTCATTCTACTTCCAACGTGCCGAAACGTACTTATACTATTCAGAATGATACCAAATTTTGCGTGCACGTATTAATGACACTACGGAACTACTCCCGGTCTCGAAATTTTATTTGGACCTCAATATCACCAAAACACGTTCCAAACCACAATTATAGAACTTCTAAAACTTCAAGAATCCAATTTTTATTATTTGGCGCCGAAACGCTCATGGGTCATCCGAAACCCGTTCTGGACATACGCCCAAGTCCTAAATCATCATACGAACCTATTGGAATCGTCAAATCTCGATTCCGATGTCGTTTACTCAAAATGTTGACTGAAGTCAAACTTAGCCTTTTAAGCCATCTTTAAGGAACCAAGTGTTCAGATTTCAACCCAAACTCTTTCAAATCCCAAATCATTCATCCCCGCAAGTTAAATCAATAAAACAAGTACGAGAAGTCTTATTAGGGGCACGAGGTTCTAGAAAGCAAAATGACCGATCATGTCGTTACAGCAAGTACCCAAGATCACGTCACTTGAAGTCGTTTTTCATAAGGAGTGTGGAGCCTATCATGCAACTGTTGCCCCAATTCTTCTGATTATTTCATTACTTATCACATTACTTGTTTGTAAATAAAATAAAGTGTAAGGACTTTTAAATTGTCCTGCATACTTACGAAATTCCCAGCACGAAGAACTACCAAGTATATGAATAGCCTGCTTGGCCAACCTCTTGTTATAACTCTGTATTTGTAAAACAATTCTGGAAATAATAAAATAAATAAACAGAAATATAAACGCAATGGAAAGTTAATCCGAGCCCACTGAATTTACAGTGTTTCCTTAAGGAATTTAATCCCCTCCTAGTACCCAATGTTATGGATTATTTCCTCCCAGGATAGAACGAATTTCACACTGGTGTAGTGGTACTTCAAACCCCAGTGTTTCAGCGAACTCAAAGTTCGGTAGCAAATCACACTTACTTGCTTTCTTTGAAGATGAAAGTATGCAGAAAGAAGGAGGAGAACTCAGAAATTAGTATGTAAAATCTGAGAGAATGGACTTGTATTTATAGCCAAAGTTGGGCTGAAATCTGAAGAGGTGCAACTCTTCATAATGGCTGTTTTTGCAAAAACGCCCATAAAGTAAATGCCATGACATAATTGGCTATTTACTCAATAATAAAGAGGGAAAATTGAAGGGTAGTTAATTTTCTGTTACAAAACAGAAAACTAAATTCTGGATAATAACTGAAATGGATTTAATATTAATATTTATTTTAATATTAATATTTTGTTATTAAAACAAATATTTAATAACATTTCTGTTAATATTTACTATTAACAAATAAATTTGGTCCAAAAAATAATCTCTCTATCGATTGACCAAATCCGAAGCCGAATCCAAATCCGAAGCCGAAGCCGAAGCCGAAGCCGAAGCCGAGGCCGAAGCCGAGGCCGAGGCCGAGGCCGAGCGAGCGACGACGACGACGGCGCGAGGCTTGCTTTCTTCTCAACTCTTTATTAGCTAGAAGAAGAGCAATTTCTTATATACCCATCAAAAGTCTTTTCCTCTTCCTATGTGGGACAATTAAGGAGGAAAACTCAAATATTACTCAAATATTTTATTTTCCCCTCCATTTTCCATTCACCAATTTTAAGCATTAATATATCATTAAATACCTAAAATCCCAACAATCCCCCACATGAATGGGGAATGGCTATATCACGGAAGTATGCATGAAA
>MDKH01114564.1:0-11500 GCA_005239495.1 Nicotiana undulata | reverse complement strand
GACCCCGAGCCCGCTTGGTCCAAACACGAGGCTCAGACCAAAACCCGATCACCCATAACCCCATGAGTTCAAATATAGGATTTGTTTTAAGATCCGACCCCAAATTGAGGTTGAATCACCCAAATTTCCCAAAAACCTAACTCTATCCAAAACCCCAAATTTCTACTTGATTTTATGATTTTAGGCCTAGATTTCTAGTGATTATGGAAGTAAAATGGGAGAAATCGATGTTAGGAAGCTTACCCAAGAGGCTATGGAGGAAGAATTGGCTTGGAGGTCTTCAATGGAGGTTGGAGGAGGAGGAGAAGGCTGAAAATATCAAAATCCCGTATGGAGTGTTCTGTTTTTGATTAAAGATATAGCTGGGCGATTTTGTTCATCGCGATCGCGGAACTGGAGTTGCGATCGCGGAGAGTCTGATCCTAAAGCACTGCGATCGTGAAGAAGGACCTGGGATTCCCCCACACTGCGATCGCGAAGAAGCGACTGCGATCACACAGACCAAGGACCCCACGCTATGCGATCGCGGACTGGACCTTGCGATCACAAGGAGTACCTGGCCAGACCCCCACCCAGCTCTAACAATACAGTGCGATCGCGGACACACTATTGCGATCGTGAAAGGCTACTGGTCCCCCACCTCTCCTACCTCTATGCGATCGCGACATTACCTATGCAATCGCATAGAGTATTTCATCAGACACCAGAAACTGAAGAAAACCCAGATTTTTCTAACACTTTTACACCCCGTTAGCTACCCGAAACTCAGCCGAGCCCTCGGGTCTCAAAACCAAAAGCACACACAACTCCCAAATCATCCTACGGACTTGTTCAAGCATTTAAATAATCAAAATATCATCAAATTCATTGAATGAAATCTCAAAACTCTGAGAATCTTCTTAAAACTTCATAAAGCTTAATTTTTCCAATTTTGATCCGAAACACGTTATTTCAAGTCAGTTTTACACCAAATTTCACAGATAAGATAAATAACATATAATAAACATGTTCCGGGCTTCGGAACCATAATACGGGCCCGGTAACACGGTTTTCACATAATTATTCATTTTCAAAATCCTTTATTATTTTCAGAAAATAATTTTCTTTAAAAACTCATTTCTCGGGCTTGGGACCTCGGAATTCGATTCCGGGCATACGCCCAAGTCCCATATTTTCTTACGGACCCTTCGGGACTGTAAAATCACGGGTCCGGGTCCGTTTACCAAAAATGTTGACCAAAACTTTATTCAATTATTTATTATAAAAATTCCATTTTCATCAAATTTCAACATAAAGACTTCCCGGCTACACGCCCGGCTGCGCACACATATCGAGGTGACACTAACGAAGACTTTCGGGGCCTCGGAATACAGACTTAGCTAGAATTACTTAGGATGACCTTTTGGGTCATCACACTTAGCTTGAGGGAATATGTATCGAGTCTTATTTACTATGTGTTAATCCATGTCCAACGTATAAGTGAGGTGACGTGTACCTATATGTTGTGGTTGAGCATGCCCGTGAGTCAAACTTGATGATTTATATAGTGTTCTTTGATATTCTCTGTGTAATGAATTAATTGTCATTCTGAGACTGATACATTGAGGGTATTTCATGATGTAGATTGTTATTGATTATTCGTCCGGTTGAGGATCATTTGTTAATATTATACCTCTGAGTAAGATTGGTTATAGCTGAGTCCCTTGCCGGGACGGTAGAATACTTGTTGATTATTTCTGTGCATTTGAGGTTTCTTATTATCATCCTTCCTGTCAATTGTTGATTTTACATATGTTATGCACGAGGGTACATTCTGTGCCGAGTGATTGTGAGGTTATTTATGCACGAGGGGACATTCTGTGCCGAGTGATTATTTATTATTTAAGCACGAGGGGACATTCTGTGCCGAGTGATTATTTATTATTTAAGCACGAGGGGACATTCCGTGCCGAGTGATTGTGCGGTTATGCACGAGGGGACATTCCGTGCTGAGTGATTATTATTTATGAACGAGGGGACATTCCGTGCCGAGTGATTGTGAGGTTATAGCACGAGGGGACATGCCGTGCCGTTTCTGTTTATTTACTTGTTCAGAGCTGTTAATTCCTGCTGTTACTTATACATTTCAATTGTTCCTTGTTTCCATTGCTTCAGTTAGTTGTTGCCCTTTTACCCCCAGCATGTCCCCCCGTTGTTGTATTTACTTGCTTATTTCCTGTCATTATTTCCTGTTATGTTATTGAATTGCACAAGTGTTATTTGTTGTCGTGTCCTAGCCTCGTCACTACTTCGCCGAGGTTAGGCTCGGCACTTACTCAGTACACGGGGTCGGTTGTACTGATGCTACTCCTGCACTTTTTTATGATGTGCAGATTATAGCGCCGGACCTAGTGGACACTGAGCGAGGGAGTATCCTTCAGTCCACGGCGACACTGAGGTAGTCTTGCAGGCGTCCGCATGCCTTGGCGTCTCCTCTTATCCTTTCTCTCACTTTCTGTCTTATCCTGTAATTTCAAGACAATTGTATTCACTTATTTCAGACCATTGTATTTAGTGAGATCTTAGACCGTCCGTGTAAATGTGACACCGGTTCTGGGGGATTATGTACGGAAATTTCGTAACATTTATTATATTAAGTTGATGAATTCTTAGCTTCCACATTCTTTAATCATATTTGCTCTAGTTATTGTTGTTATTTCAATTGTAAACAAGTAAACTTAATTAAACGTTGGCTTGTCTAGCGAGTTCAACGTTAGACGCCATCACGACCTGAAGGTGAGATTTCGGATCGTGACAGTTAGTCGAAAGCTTAAGAACATATAATCACAAAAAGAAACACATAATTAATTAATCGTAAATCTACGTTCAAAAAAATATATGAATTCATATTGCTATAAACTCTTCAACATTTATTAATTGGACACACTAAAACTGTCATTGACTTTGTGTGGTGAAGGTGATAAAATAATTACAAATTGTACAAATTTTGCATTTAAAACTACAGTTTTGGACCCTGTCCAATCGCACCAAGTCACCAATCAATTCAAAAACATAACACAGTCTTATTCGAGACCTCAAATCACACAAAATAACATCAAAATCACAAATCGTATCTCAATTCAAGCCTAAGAAACTACTCCAACTTTTCAAATTCAAAACTTACGCCAAACAAGCCTAAATAACTCATAATGATCTCAAATTTTGCAACTTCCAAATGACACAATGGACCTATTCCAATTTCCGAAATCAAAATACGAACCCGATATCAACAAAGTCAACTCTCGATCAAACTTATCAACCTTTCAAACCTTCAACTTTCGCCGAAAAATACCAAATTAACCTACGGACCTTCAAATCCTGATCCGGACATACGCCCAGAGGCGGAAGCAGTGTGTTCGCAACGGGTTCAATTGAATCCATAACTCTCAACGCTGAGTAAAAATTTTATGTATAAAAATCTATTAAAATTACAAAAATAGTAGATATAAACCCATAACTTTAAAAACATAATAGGTTCAATGTTACAAACCTTAAAAGCTGAAGCCATAAAATTTAAATCCTGGATCCGCCTCTGCATACGCCTAAGTCCAAAACCAACATTTTATCTGACATCCTTTTCCATTCTATAATTTCAGTTGAACCTTTAATGTCCACGCACCTTGCATTTAGCCACCACTACTTCTATTTGGCCACTTGTAATTTGCAAAGGAAATGGTGGTTTTCATGGCTTTGTTGAATATAAGGGATGGAGTATGTAGTGGAGGAAACGTAGGGTGGAATATGGCGTAACAGTGAGAATATTCGATATTCTACATAAGTTGAACATCTGTACTTGATTTCAGCATTCATTAATGGGTAAAAAAACAAAGTTTACTTGAGGAAGAAATATAAGAAAAACATGGCCTCATTATTTTAGACGTCAAGTGATCCATGTTGAGCAATGACTAAAAACTGAGAGCAGGTAAAAGCAACATATTATATGTGACCAAACCAGTCTTGCTATCAGCCAACAAGATATTATAAGAAATTCTAGGGAGGGATTGGAGTTTGTTCAAATGGAGTAATTAATACGTACATTTATCATTTATGGGCATTATTAATATGTACGTGACACATACTCTATTTATGTTATTGGTAAAAGATAAAAAGAAGATTTTGGGTTACTGAATTAACAACAACGAACCCAGCGTATCCCATAAGTGAGATTTGGGAGGGTAATATAGACCTTACCTTTACACCATGTGATGATGGAGAATTTATTTTCGATAGACCTTCGGCTCAAGAAAAAGTAAAAATAACGCACAAAATGGTTAGTGAATTAGCTTCCGAATTAAACATGGTAAGTGTAATCTTTCAAATCATGGACGTTATTTTACCATGTATTGACGTACAGGTTCCCTCTTACCTTTTTAAGTGAAACTACTCTACTACTACACTATCACGATATTTTGGTTTCTAAGGAGACTGAAGTGAGTAACTTATGTAAATAAAATATTTCAAGAATATTTCTATTCAATTAATTATGCAAATTATTAGAAAAATAACCCTTCTGTTATAAATAAAATTTTATTTATAGTGAATACCTATATTCTAGAGAGATTCTAGGGTTTGTTACTTGGTGGCTAAGTCACTTTTCCCCTATAAATAGAGGGGTTTTATTCCATTCTAATTCATTCCAAAATTCAACTTTGATTCTAACTCCTATAGAGTTTGCAAGAAATTATAACCACCAAAGTGGTAAAATTTCTATGCCTTGCCATGATCAAATTCGTGTATGATTGTGGGCAAAAAAGTCGAAACTCGTCCCATTGAATTTGCTTCATTCTCATTCCCCTTAAGAGAATATGATAGCAATATTTGATAAGTCTGAAAGAAGACAAATTATTACCATGAAGGTATCAATGAATGTGGACGTGACAATAGACGAAATTATAATCGTCATATTTGTGATAATGAGAATAATAAGAATTCTCAAAATAATCTTTCACTCTTTGAAAGTAATATTTGTCATCGATTTGACATGAGATTTTGTAAAGCACATATAGATGATTATAGTCCATTCATGATGAGAATGTGATAATATCTGATTTATGAATACATATTCATTTTTGGAAGAATACGAACGTGCTAATGGTACTGAATATACCACACTCACCTCTAAAAGGAGGTTTAAGATGATATAAGAAAATAATGTCATTATTATGGCATGAATGGTCATTGGTCATGTACCTATTGTCGCTAAAATATTTTGGCAATGTGATTACTAAAGGATAACACTAATGCAAGAAACAGATCTTGCATATAATTTTGACAATGACCATAATTTATAACTTTCTCTTTAAAAGAGATATTTACCATATCGATGTTGATGAATATGTTGTAGTACCAAATTAATTGAGAGCTCTGGAAGAGCCAATTATTACTCTTTTGGAGGAATAAAATTGATTATCAATACCACATTGTGTTGTAGTAAGTCTCAAAGAAACTTAATTGAGTTTCTAAAGTATTCGCGAAAGTGATTGGTTATACTGAGATTATAAATAAAGGAAAGATTTAATATCTTCTATTACTACAACTTGTAGCGGGATAATATGTATGTGAAAAGTTACCCGCTTTATTCTCCAATTTGTACTACACAAATAAAAGAATAACACAATAAAGTGGATGTTTATTGATATAAAAATCCATATCATAATAAGCTTGAAGTTTATTGATAATTGCACAAGTCATGGTGTAAACCTAAACTTTATCAATATTGATAATTTATTCAGTTGACATAATTGGTTTAGCCATATCAATTTAAGTATGATGTACAAAAGTGAAAGAGAATTCACATGGATAAATATTAAAGAACAAGAAAGTTCTTTACAAATTCTCTTATTTTGCTTGTTCTCATTAATTAATAGACCAACTAAAAATTGGGATTGAATCCCATGAATGCTGGAAATATCAAAGGTGAATCTGGGCTCATTCACCTGCCATGTATACCACATAAGATACATCTATGAGATGGTTACATGTGCGATTATTATTAAACCACAACCTGGTTTCGTTTAACAAAATGATTTAATGAGTGCCTTCACTTAATAGTTAAACTATTGATTTTGAGAACAAACTTATCTATATCAGTTTGATATACGTTATATATGAAAGTATATTACATTCTCCCCTCACAAGTGGTTCAAGGTCAGGAACCAAATAATTCCATCTTATTACTATTTATGTGCGGTATATATTTTGATTAACACCATAATGCACAAAGATGGATTCCCAAAATTGAGGAAGAAAATTAGCTTTTCTAACATGAGGGGAAAAAGTTACGTGAAAAGAATTATCATTTGTACATCTAGATCCTTGAATAAGATAAAAGATAATTCATTTGCAATATATTGCAAAGCATGCCAGACGCATTTGCTGACTCAAATAAAGTAACTATATTCTCATTGCAGATGCTCCTATTAAGTCCTAGAAGGAAGAAGTCTATGGTACACTTAAAGCGTATAGACAAATCGGTTTCAAATAAACTTCTTGATAAAGAAGATGGGCAAATAATCAAAATGATCATAATAAAGGAGGCAAGTGATCTAGAAGATCACATGACATAACACTTCATAAAATCCCATGAGAGATTCAGGTACCTGAATATATTAATGAAGAGATCTCTATGTTATGTCTTTATGAAAAAAAATATTGGAACCGATATAAAATGTTCGTCGACGACATCTATCATAGCACTAAGTATAGATGAGGATATTAAGTCTATCGAATATAGACACAAAAATATTGGCCAAATGGAAGAGACACAATTCGAATAGAATTGGTTTCATATGAAATACATGTAATTATGGACATGTAGTTCAAACACTCGGAAGTACAAAGTCAATGGTGTGTGCAATCACTTTCATGATCTTATATGTCTGGCATGCCATGAAAAATTGATATGCTTCCATTCATATGGCTTGTATGACTTAACTTATATGACAATTCCTGAAGGATATTGCTTAAAGCATATAGAATTCTTGGTCATGAAGTACTACATTCTAATTGCAATTTGTGCACATTTGTATCTTGCTATAACTATAAGCATGATAATGTGCTAGCGAAGATTTTCAAGGTGCAACATATTCATTGAAGTTAATATGGATGATTTATTCATCAAATCTCTATTGACGTCAACATTCAACAAGCTAGTGCACAAGATCGGGATGCGAAGGCTCAAGATGTGAATGGATGCTCTCATCAGGGGGAGTTAATACGCGTTGCACTCTTTTTTCTTACAAGATTTTGTCCCACTGGGTTTTCCTTTCAAGGTTTTTAACGAGGAAACCAAAATGCGTATTTCTAAACATGTGTACTCTTTTTCCTTTTCTAGAATGTTTTTTCCATTAGGTTTTATTTTAGTTAAGGTTTTAACGAGGCACATTATTTGTTGAATAGACATTCAAGGGGGAGTGTTATAAATAGAATTCTATTTATGGTGAATGTCTATATTCTAGAGAGATTCTAGGGTTTGTTACTTGGTGGCTAAGTCACTTTTCCCATATAAATAGAGGGGTTTTATTCCATTGTAATTCATTCCAAAATTCAATAAGAATTCCCCCTCTCTCTTTCTCTACAATATTGTTCTTCTTTTTTTGTTGTTTCATAACACCTTCTAAATTTTTACTTGCTTGTGTTTACGTAGAAATTATTTGACCAAAAAGTATAAGTTTAGGCCAAATTATTAAATTTATGTAATAATAAGTTAAAACTAGTTAAGGACAACAACTCTAGATGCAAATCTTAAAAATACGTGGGAGATGGGGACTGATCCCGTAAATGATTGATGACAATAAGTGCAAAGTATTCTCAAAGTGTGAGCAATAACAGATGTGTAACTAGCTAGAAATAAATAGCATTTGAGTAAATAGTGAGAATGATTCACCCAATAATGCATGGATTGGGCGAATGTTTCCCCTGACAATGATGAGTGACAGAAAGATCCAAGATTTGTTTAAACAATCCTCGAATATGGTGGAAATGCGTGGAATAATATGAGCAAGAATCTTTATCAAAAGATAATCTTTGCTTTTTACAAGAGAGAGAATCTTCTTCTGAAATGTGTTCTTATCAAATGAATATTACATGCCCCTATCATTGTCTCTTCTTTATATATACGAAACATTTTCCTAAGAAATCCTAATAGTATAAATGCAGACAAACTAGCCGTCACAACTCCTATCATCAGTACTCAACCTCAACCTCGACCCTTGTTGACATCTCGATTACGGCTCTTGTCGACATCTCGACTACGGCTCATGCCGACACTTCAGCCAACGACTTTGTTGCTTCTTGGACGACCTCAACCAACTCTTTCCTTAATGCTAAATATTCTTGGGGCGGATTTTGGCCTATGCAGAAATTATAAATAATGTACTATTATTTTGTGTTGGTTGGAAAGGGACTGAGACTGTGGAGGGGATGAAAATAATGCGACAATGATTTTCTTAATGTTTAAATGAGGAACCCCTTCTTCTCTCAACTGCCCTTACCTTTTTGACAAACATGCTTGTAGTTGTAGCCATCATCGCTAGCTACCACTACCGGTACTTGTTCCCTTTCTCAACTTCTTCTTGTTTGCATTAGTATTTTTCACATGACCCATTTAAATAGTTTAATTTATTTATGAAAAGTTTTTGGATAATTTCTTTGAAAATTTTTCCACAAATTCTGAAACTATTTTTTTTAAAGCTTTGTTCCATCACTTGATACGTACGCGGTTAGTTGAATTCATACACTGATTGTACAATTCGAACTTCATATATCATTTTATACTCTTTGGTAAAATATTGTATGGTTTTATGGATAAAATATTTTAATATATATTATTTTTTGTGGCTTAATAACATTTTTTATTATTTGACTATAAGATATTGTATAATAAATGAGGAGTTCATTAAAATACGTTTATAAATAGTGTACCGGAAGATCGCGGTTAACTAGTAAATGTACAACCACATATATTGCAAATAGATAAGAAGAAATAATATAAGAATTTAACGTGGTTTGACCAAGTCTATATTCTTAGGGAAAAAGTAGAGCTAATGGCTCGGGAGAAGAGTATGGAGATAACCAAGTAATGGCATGGGGTTCGGTTTACTAGCTTTACCATGCTAAAAGTAGTTTGGAGACACACATACACACAAGAAAAAAAAAAGAGCTAATTTTGAGCTTCGGTTGGCATTAATGCTCAGCCATATCGGTAGTACACACCTAATCTTGGAGTTTAACCTGTGGAATGTGGTAACATGCCATGTTGAACTTAGCTTGACGGACAGATGATTGGGGGTGCAAATAAAGTCTTACATTGAAAAACTACAAATAAGGTGAAAGGTACTCTTGATGTGGGAAGTCTTTGACGGTTGTGACGATTTGTTTTCTGATATTGTCTTGGACAACTCCTCATTCACTACAAAAAAACGAAAATATTGTGGCGGTTATATTACGGCGATTCCAATAAACCGCCGCAAAATCTAATTAAAAATGGCGTTTTATCAGCCGCCGATTAAATATTTTTAATAGTGGCGGTTGAAAAGCGCCGTAATATTTTACCCACAATAATTAATATTATTCCCCCCATAAATTTTAGTATTTCCCCCTCTTTATTTTGAGACTCCCTCCAGACCCATATGACTATCTGCTCGAAGCTTACCCTTTCCCTCCCAAAATTATCGTTTTCGTAGAGATCCCTCCATCGTTTCCCTCCGAAATATTTTGGTAAAACTCACGCTTACCCCAATTTCACGATTCATTCTTCTTGAAGGTAAAACTCACGCTTATCCACCATTCGTCTGTTTTAGGTAAAAGAATTGCAGATGAGGCATGAAATTGATAAGACGATTAGGGTTCATGTATAACCAAAAGTTCTTTTTCTCTTTATTAGGGTTCATGCATGTAGCGATTTTTCCCATTCTGGTTGTGCAATGACCCAAAGGGTCATTTTAAGAATTTAGACCCAAGTCATAGAAATCAATTTTGAAAGAAGTTATTTTGCTGAAATATTTATAAAATAAAGAAAAGAATTAATGTTTGAAATTATTGGTATCGGGCTCGTATTTTGGTCCCGGAGCTCGGTACAAATTTGTTATGATATTTAACCCTTGCCTATGAAATTTGGTGAAAAACAGAGTTCGTTTGACGTGATTCGGACATCCGATTGAAAAGTTATGAACTATAAGTGTTCTTGAGGAAAATAATGAGTTTTGAGATTTAATTCATAGTTTTACATGTTATTTTCATGATTTGATCGCACGAGCAAGTCCGTATGATACTTTTAGACTTGCGTGCATGTTTGGTTTAGAGCACCGAGGGCTCGAGTGAGTTTCAAATAGGTTTGGGTTGTGTTGCGCTCGTTCTTTCTTATGCTTTGACATCGTTTCTTCAAGCATAAATGATATTATATTGAACAAATGAGATTCGATTTCTGTTTTGAATGGAGTATTAGATGCGTATCGTAATTACGGACCTGTAACAAAAAGAATCATCGAATTTGGACATCGTATGAGAATTTTATGGGCATTTTACTAAGATTGCCAGATTTGTTAAGTTAATTACGAAATTGCCACTGATAGCGTATTAAAAATCTACACTATTTGCAAATAATAAAACTTACATATCTCCTTCATTATAAGGTAAAATGGAGTGATTCAAAAGCCTAACTTGATTAGAATTTCACAAGGAATCCATTGAAGATATATAAATCAAGTTTCAGGATCGTTTGGCACGAGAAACGAGGCAGAATAGCTGACAGAAAAATATATATAAAACGGGCAAACTTCTTCTTCTTCAAATTTTTGAACCCCACAGCCCTAGGAACTTCCTTTATCAAATATCATCTCCAAGTCATAGGTAATCAATTCTAAACTTTACTCTTTCAATTACTCATTGTTTTTCATCACTTTTAAATCAAAAACTAAGAATTTTCATGGTAAAAATTGAGCGTTTGGGTAGAATTAGGGAATTTTTTTAAAAATTGAATCTTTACCTCGAATTGAGGTCGGATTTTGAAACTTATTGTATATTTGGGTTCGTGGGTGAATGAGTAAACGTAATTTGGTCTGAACCTCGAGTTTAGACCAAGCGGGCCCCGGGTCGGATTTTCACTTTTTTTTTTAGAAAACTTAGAAAAAATTATAATTTTCAATAAAGTTAGTTCCTTTAGCCTTAATTAATGATATTGAGTTAATTATGATTAGATTCGAGCAAGTTAGAGCAATATTCTAAAGGAAAAGTTGTAATTGATCAGTGAGTGGCCTGCAAAATTGAGGTAAGTGTTTGGTCTAACTTTGACTTTTGGGAATAGGAATCCCCACTTATTTGCTATGTGAAATGCATGAGCGTGGTGTATAGGTGAGGTGACGAGTATCTATACACCACCCAATTTTCCTGTTAAGTATGACCCTTTTCCCGTTCCCAACTTAATTGATTCTTGTCTTAATTGTTCTATGTCCATTATTGTTTC
>ML250128.1:0-10267 GCA_005239495.1 Nicotiana undulata | reverse complement strand
AAAACCCCCCCCCCCCCCCCCCCCCGCCCTCCAATTAAACCAAAAACTGAGAAATAAGGAAAAAGGAAAAAGAAGAAAATAAGAATATGGAAAAAAAATGAGAAAAGAAAACGAGAAACAGAGCTTAAACCCTAAACCCTAGCCCTGATAAGTTCGACTATCACTTCCACACCATTGCTGAGAACAGGTGAAGGCAAAAAAAGTGAAAAAAACAGCAAGCAATGGTGAAGGCGTATCTCCGGTATGAGCCGGCGGCGTCTTTTGGAGTTATTGTATCGGGGGATTCAAACATCGCCTATGACAGCTCCGGCAAACACTTGTTAACGGCGGCGTTAGAGAAAGTCGGCGTATGGCATGTGAGGCAGGGCGTTTGCACCAAAACCCTAGCTCCTCCTATACCTTCATCTAACTCTAAAGGCTCCTCCGTTGCCGTTACATCAATTGCTTCCTCTTCGTCCTCCCTTGTAAATCCCTCTTTCATTCCTTTTTTTGCTGCATTTCTCCGTAAGCTGTAACTTTTATATTGTTAAAGACAAGTGTTCATTATGTTTTTATCCTTAATGACCTACAATTTAGCTAATAAACAGCTTCTCTACCTCCCAAGCTAGGGGTAAGGTCTGCTTATACCCTACCTCCCCAGACCCCACTTGTGGGATTTGACTGATTTTTTTTTTTGTTGTTGTGGCCTACAATTTAGCTAAGATAATAACACAATGAAATCAAACACTTGACCTGTCAACCTACGAGCAATCAACGGCAGAGCCAGAAATTTCAATTAGGGGATTCAAAAATCAGAGCCTTGCGACTTAAAGCATTTTTTGAACAATCTTTGCTACTTCCATTATGTTAAAGGCGATTCAATAGTTTATATATATTTTTGATAAAAAGTATTTCTGCCCTGCTTACGCTGTATGATTTTCCAAGAGACTGAGAGAGTTGAAACCCCTTCATTGGCTGTGACTCTGCCACTGCTAGAATGGGGGAGAAAACATCGCATGCAGCAATACAAGCTTAATTGAGTGGTCTATGTGATCTGATACCAATTAATTGAGAGTTATTAGTTATAATTTCACTTACATTAGGGTGTGTGTTTATTGAGTATTGTAAAGAAATGGGTCCAATTAGGCAGAACAAATTTGGAGATTTCATCAGTGTCTGAGCGCTTCGCCTCGCTTAACAGGCGTTTTAGCCTTGTCATCAAGGCTCTAAGGCATATTTTTCCTAGCTAACGAGAGTAATCCGGAAGATGTGACATTAAACAATTGATGTTGCACTTTATCGTAAATGTTCATCAATTTGTTTGTCCATATATTTGGTATTCATGCTTATAGATATTACTCTTGGACTACACATGTAGTTTTCCTCCATTTGCGCCTTTCTTCATTAAAGCCCACGCTTTATTTGTGCTTTGCGCTTAGAGCCCCAACAAACCTTAGAGTTTTTTTTTGCGCTTTTCGCTTTTGATAACACTGGATTTCATCTATCCAATCCCAACTATTAAAGAATTGAGGTGTATTTGATTGCTTGATATGATTTTTGGATAATTCTGATAGGGTTATGTTGAATGGGAAAAACTTATTTCAAGTATGATGTTTTTTCTCAGTAAGTATTATTTCCTGTATGCTTTTGGTTCAACAGTAAAGGTGGTCCAGTATATGACTTGTGGTACGGTCACATCACGAGTTCACTGCAACGTGGAGAAGAGTAGAGGGGAGATTACATTATCCGTTGAGTTTCAAAACTACAAGCAGCAGATTTCTCGATTTTTAAAAGAAATATTTGAACGTTTGATTTATAGGTAGCGATACATGTGCTGTAGTTTTGATACTCTTTCATCTAAGATAGAGTTGCATCTTAAAATGTAAGTTGTCGTAGCAAATTATTGCGGCGTAGGGAAGCAGGAAAGCTAAAATGACAAGACGTGTTCTGAGGTCATTGTTTTAATTTGCCCTCTTTGTGGGATCGGACTCGATATATTTGTTTCTTATACTGTTTCGTTTCGTAGGAAAAGGTTGTGAAACTTATGATTTATTTTCATGGTTTTGTAATGATAAGGTGGATTTAATTGCAGATAGCAAGTGGCTATGCTGATGGAAGCATTAGAATCTGGGATTTGGATAAAGGGATATGTGAAACCACACTGAATGGGCATAAAGGGGCTGTCACTGCCCTTCAATTCAATAAGCTTGGATCATTGCTTGCATCAGGAAGCAAAGATAATGACATTATTTTATGGGATGTGGTGGGTGAGTCTGGTCTGTTTCGCCTTCGGGGACATCGCGATCAGGTTCATACTACCTTGAAATTAGGAGTGATGTACTTTTCTTTTCTAACTTCGTCACATGTCACTTGTGAAATTCTAATTTTGTTCCATTGCCATCCGTGCTGCAGGTTACTGATCTTGTTTTCTTGGATTCTGGCAACAAGCTGGTAACAGCTTCTAAGGACAAGTTTTTGAGGGTATGGGATCTTGATACTCAACATTGCATGCAGATTATAAGTGGCCATCATACTGAAATTTGGTCCATAGATATTGACCCTGAGGAAAGATATCTTGTCACTGGTTCAGCTGACCCTGAGCTTCGTTTTTACACTATAAAGCATGACTTAGCTGATGGACAATTGATTGCAAACAAAAGCGAAACAGATGTTAATAAGGACTTGCCTACTGAAAACAAATGGGAAGTATTAAAGCCTTTTGGTGAAATTCAACGTCAAAGCAAGGACAGAGTTGGAACAGTGAGGTTTAATAAGTCCGGAAACCTGCTGGCTTGTCAAGTTGCAGGGAAGACGGTGGAAATATTCCGTGTGCTGGATAAGTCTGAATCTAAACGCAAAGCAAAAAGAAGAATCAGTAGAAAGAAGGAGAAGAAAGCTGCCAAAGAAGGCCTTGAGGCAACGGAAAAAGGAGAGACAAATATTGGAGCTGAAGAAGGAAGCAATCCTGTTGTTACAGTCATGGATATCTTCAAGCTTCTTCAGACTCTACGGGCTGGAAAGAAGATCTCCTCAATTTCTTTCTCCCCAGTCACTTCAAAGAACTCACTGGCTACCTTAGCACTGTCTTTGAACAATAATTTGTTGGAATTTCATGCTATAGAAAGCAGTTCAACTACTAAATTGAGTGCTATTGAGCTTCAGGGGCATCGCTCTGATGTCAGAAGTGTTACTCTCAGCTCAGACAACACTCTTTTGATGACAACTAGTCACAGTGCAATTAAAATATGGAACCCTACTACTGGTTCTTGCCTCCGCACTATTGATTCAGGATATGGTCTTTGTGGACTGTTTGTTCCAGGTAACAAGTATGCGGTCGTCGGTACAAAAGGTGGAACTCTGGAATTTATTGACGTTAGAAGTGGTACTTGTGTGGATGTAGTGGAAGCCCATGGCGGTTCTGTTCAGTCGATTGCTTTGACTCCAGATGGTACAGGTTTTGTCACCGGCAGTGCCGATCATGACATTAAATTCTGGGAATTCCAAATGGTACAAAAGGCTGGTGAAGTGCGTAATCTAGCTTTCTCTATATTCAAACATGTGCCAAATTGCCAAACATGGATGACTCATGCTAAATTACCGTGCATCTCCATCTTTCTTGACAGTGTACCGCTGTTATTTGCACTTTGGTTCTTATTGTTGGAATTTCATGTTGGATGGTTTAGGATCTTAATAGAGATCCGTGGATTTCTATGAAAACAGATTCTTTACACTTTACCACATACTAATTCAATTGCTCAACAGCTGTAGTGGTGCTCTTATACTTCTTAAAAGAGGGGCTATGATAATGCTTTTGTACAAATGAAATAGTAGCATAGAGTTGCTGATTTCTGCAATTCTATGGAGGTTCGAACAGCATACCGAGGTTCTCCGCTGAATAGGCATTTATCTAATATACATATGTCAAATCCTAAAATGCAAAATTGGATTGGGATTCTTACAACCATGGTCTTGTTTCTTAACATGATAGTTTCTGCTGGATAAATGAATCTCTATTCTTGCTGGGGAGTAATCATGTGTTTAATTTATTGACTTACAGGGGTCTAAGCATTTAACCGCATCTGCTACAAGGAGCTTAAAAATGAATGAAGATGTTGTAGTCGTTGCTGTGAGCCCTGATGGTAAATATATTGCTGTTGCCTTGTTGGATAGCACAGTAAAGGTAATAGTCTAACTTATTTGGATGGTCGGTCCATATTGTAATTTCTGAAGAACAGCTTTAAAGTAGAAATTCTCATCTCTTGGAACTTGGAAGTATTCTTTATGAAGTATTTGTGAAATTACCTGATCAAATGTCTTGGTGTAACATTATTATAAAAAAAACAAAAAGGGTTTGTGTAACATTATTAGTTAAGCTCTTCTCAAGTAATTTCTTTGACAGTGATAGGCATATGACCTACAAAAGTCAACTACATTTTCATTTTCGGTTTCCTTAAGATGGTGGGTAGAAACCTTATTTGGTACCTATGCTTTTAGAAACAAATGCTGCTTGTCATATCAGTTTCTTTATCTTTGCAATTGGCTTTGTTCACCCATTTATCTTTCTGCTTAATTCAAAGTTTACTTTTATTTACTGGAGAAGCTCAGCGCTTCTGTATGCCACATGTTTATTTTTTCTGCTTTACCAGCTACATGTAAGCTTATGGCATAGAAGAAAAGCGGTTTTCGTCATTATAGAAGGTGATTTTCCCAGAACTTTGGGCTTTCATCTTGATAACAGATACAATGAAATGTTTTATCGCAGAGCCCAATATTGCTGTGGGCCAAGTTAGTTGGTCTAGCAGAAAGCAGGAAAACTATCATTCACTGAAGTAGGATCTGAAAGTAACAAAAGATCAGAACTTCTCTTTATCAATAAAACAAAAGATTAGAATTTCTCAGGCAAAATCAAACAATGGTTTCTTCCAGTTAAAGTGCCATGCTAATAAGCTGAACAGAGAAACCTGAGGTTTAGCCCTTAAGGTCCTTAGCAAAAGTCAAACTACTTCCCAAAATATCCTGTTCCCTCACTTAGATCCATTTGAACAGCCTGGAAACGGTTTGAGACTGAGACTAGATTCTTAAGTCAGCTCCCGAAATTCTATATAGCTTCATATCTAGGTTGTTTTCATTACACCGCTAAAACTTCTAATTCAGTTTGTTTTTCTGCTGCATCAACGTGTTGCAGTCGAGCAAATGCATTTGTGTTTTACTTCATCTCAAGGCTCTTATTTCTTTCCGGTCTTATTTAGACCTAATACTTATGATGTCATACGTTTTCAGGTCTTCTATATGGATTCGCTCAAGTTCTTTCTTTCACTCTACGGTCATAAGCTGCCTGTATTGTGTATGGATATTTCTTCAGATGGGGATCTGCTCGTCAGTGGCTCTGGAGACAAAAATGTGAAGATTTGGGGTCTAGATTTCGGGGATTGCCACAAGTCACTTTTCGCGCATGCTGATAGGTGCTTTGATTAAAGCATTAAGTAATCTAGTATTCCATTAGGTAACGTTTCACAGCTAACCAATGCTGATAATCTGTTTCCATGGCAGCGTTATGGGAGTTAAGTTTGTGCGCAACACCCATTACTTTTTCACTGTGGGGAAAGATCGTCTGATGAAATACTGGGATGCTGACAAGTTTGAGTTGCTTTTAACCCTTGAAGGTCACCATGCTGAAGTTTGGTGTCTTGCTGTTAGCAACCGTGGTGATTTTATTGTTACAGGATCTCATGATCGGTCCATACGCCGATGGGATCGTACTGAAGAACCATTTTTTCTTGAGGTATTCTGTTTTAATGTCTGAAATACCCGTTTTCGACAGTTTAAGCAAATAATTATAAGTTGCTACTTGGATTTGCAGGAAGAGAAAGAAAAGAGACTGGAAGAGATGTTTGAATCAGACATTGACAATGCATTTGAGAATAAGTATGGACCAAAGGAAGAACTTCCAGAGGAGGGAGCTGTGGCATTAGCGGGGAAAAAAACTCAAGAGACCCTTACTGCTACAGATTCTATCATTGATGCACTGGACATGGCCGAAGCTGAACTGAAACGAATTGCTGAACATGAGGTTTGCTTTCTGCTTACTTGGAGGCATCTTCTTACTGCTCTTCCTTTACAGGGAAAAAGAGTTAATAGAATGAAATTAAAGCAGAGTGGTTTTAGTATTTATGTAATCTTTTTGTATAGACTGAAACCTACTTGGTACAACATTTGCTAAAATGATTTTGAATTATCCAGAAGATTTTCGGTGTAACTAATGAACACGATTTTAATGAAGAAAAAAACTAAACAAAAGTTGTCAAAAGAGGTGGTTATCTGAATGTTTGCGCCTTTTCTTCGCTCTCCTTTTTCTTTGGAACTGGGTGAATGGATGTGGGTAATAAGTGGTTAGTTAATTTTTTTTATTGAAAAAGGAAACTGTTACCATAACTTTTGACTTTGGAATTTCTTGAATGGCTAATACTATTTTCAACATTTAGGAGGACAAATCAAAGAGCAGAGTTTCAGAATTCAGGCCCAATGTTCTCATGCTTGGTCTTTCTCCTTCTGATTACGTTCTTCGTGCATTATCGAGTGTTCATACTAATGATCTGGAGCAAACGTTGCTGGTAAGTGATTATTTTGAAGTAATTGTTTCTTTTTAATTAGGACAGTCAGTCTTTTTAGTATTTTTTTCCTGACCTGAATGTTATTATTTAACTGTTTCAATTCAAATATCATCGTGGTGATTCCATACATTTGAGGCTATAGCTTTGGCCATGCATAGTTTATTGAACTTAAGTTTGCAAATTTGGTACTTGGAGACAGTGCCTGAATGTTGGGCCCTGGGTTACTTTTGGTTTATTTTGATATTGGGAAGTTTATAGGTCTGTCCCTTTTAACTTCTGATGGTGCGTAATAAGAGATAAAACGTCCTTTTTAGGGCAGTGAATTGGTTTGAAAGTAGCGGAAATGGAATTCTTAAGTTCAATGGCAAAGGGTTTTATAATTCTTTCATACTTGTGTTTCTAGCATCTTTTGGAATAACATCTTTTGTTATTTATAGTTGGTCTCTGTTTCTTAGAGGAGGGATACACGTGATAGTTGTCACTAGATGTAAGCAAGTATTAATCAAACTGAACTAACTTTTTCCCGCTTCGAGTAAGGACACTGGTAAAAGTTTCTGTTTCTGAAGCCTATCTGTGGTCGAAATGGGGTCGATTGGACGCGAAAGGCTGTGTGGCATCTTTGACATAAAACTTAAGTGTGACATGGTTGCGTGGTTTACTCAAAATTCATATTGTGCCTTAAATCCATCTGGTTGGAAGGCATCCCAAATTTACCATTGCTTACATCATGTGTTACCGATAAAAAAGACTTGGGGTATTGTTGCGTGGTTTACTTAAAATTCATATTGCGCCTTAAATCCATCCTGTTGGAAGGCATCCAAATTACCGTATGTGACCATTGCATACATCATGTGTTACCCAAAAAAAGGACTTGGGATACCCCAAGTTTTTCCTACATCATATCATCTAATGTGTGTTAAGAGTGACATCATTCAAAAACCTAGCTTTACTTTATTCTATTCGCTCTGATGGTTGAGATGCGGGTTATATATCTCACTCCAATAATCGTGTTATCCTACTCAATCCCACCAAATCCATAATTCAGCTTTCCTAACTTTAGACATATTAACATTTGGTATCTCTTAGAATTTGCCTTTTCAATCGAGTTTAAATTGTTTGTATCCTGTCAATTTCTATTTGTTTTATATATAAGATTCTATTTTAAATAATCCTTGCAGGCTTTACCCTTTTCTGATGCTTTGAAGCTCTTGTCGAACATGAGGGATTGGGCGACTATACCAGATAAGGTTAATATTTTCTTCCAGGAGAACTGGAATTCTTACGTTTATATTAACACAAATGTTGTGCTTGAGCATTTGAAAGCAAAAGAATTGAATAGAATCCTCTCATATTAAGGTCAATCTCCAAAAGAGTGGAGACAGGTAATTTCAGTAGCAATCAACAACCTTTTTTTTTCTTTTGTTTTTATGTGTATAAAGTACGGTAAGTAGCAATCGGCATTTTTTGCACGTCTACATCAGCAAGGTAGTTTTTTGTCTTCTGTTGCTTTGCTTGAATGAAGTTCCTGTCTTCTGCAGTTTACAAGCCATGTCCAAACTTGAGTTTCGTAGTCATTATCCTTCTACTGTTCTTGCAGGTGGAGCTTGTTTGTAGGATAGCTACAGTGCTATTGCAACTTCATCATCACCAGCTGCTTTCAACTGTCTCTTCCAGACCCCTCTTGACCATTCTAAAAGAAACTCTTCATGCAAGAGTTAAGGTAAGATTGAGTACAATTGCTATGACTTTTTGAGAGATATTAGCCAATTCTTTTTTCTTTTTAATTAAAGAAAAAATTGAAACTGTTCAACCATGTCCGTAACTTTCACTGCCTGCACACCTCACCCCATTCTAATATTGTTTTAAAATTAAGCATGTAAATGGAGAACCTCTGTCCTCGTAGGGAATTGTGTTTTTGACACGAATTCATGTTTGACTACCACAGGAATGCAAAGATACCCTCGGTTTCAACCTTGCTGCAATGGATCATCTCAAGGTAGGACTTTTGTGATTTTTGATTTTCTCTGCCTCTTTTCCAAGTTCATGAGGATGTGAATTGACTATCTTTGTTGTCTCAGCAATTGATGTCTATGAGTTCGGATGCTCTATTTCGTGATGCAAAGGCTAAGTTATTGGAGATACGTGCACGCAACACAAAACGTATTGAAGCAAGGGCAGACACAAAACAAGAAAAGAAGAGAAAGAAGAAACAGAAGAAGTTGGATGGAGGACATTTTTGGTCATGAATTATAACCTCAACTTCACTTGTACCTTATGTGGGGGGGGGGGGGGGGGGGGGGGGGGGGGGGGGTAACAATTTTGGTCATACAGCTTCAGCAAATAGGGTTTAAGTTTTGATACAGAATTTGTATATATTTTTGTTAGAGTTGTAAGGACGTTATAGCCCTAACTAGCAATAGATTTATTATACCAATCATATTGAATTGCAACCGTGACGAGTGTCACTTTCTTAAATGACAAGAGCTTTGTTCTGATACTAGTCCAACCTTGCTGCCTGAAAATAGAACATTCAAATTCAGGTTTAAAAGAGATTTGTTTTCTCAGCCGCTACCTGTGATAGTTGAAGTCCATTACATGTTCTATCTATTTTAGGCAGGTTAATTGCTGCAACAATAGAGGTGATTTGTGTGGTAAAATAACAACTGTAAAGTAAATAAACTAAAGATAAGTAGAGAGAAAAACTGATATATTATTGAACTTTCAAATTGATGTACCTAATGAACTGAAAACTTCTCTATTTATAAAAGAAAGGAAGCAGTTGCGAGGTATTTGTAAGCTGTCTGCATGAGCTGCTTGCATGCCCGTTTAATAAGAAGTTGCTGCAAATCATTTTATTGAGTTGCTTGCAACCTGCCTGCATAGATAAACTTCAACAGAGTACTAAATGGATAATCTTCTATAGCGGAGTAATAAATGGACACCCACAAATAATAGTTTCATAACACTTCCCCTTGGATGTTCATTAAAGATAATGTGCCTCGTTAAAACCTTACTAGGTAAAACTCAATGGAAGAAAAAAAAACTAGTGAAGGACAAACGAGTACACATCTTCAGTAATACGCATTTCTAGATGCCTCATTAAAAACCTTACAAGAAAAGACTCATGGAAAAAATCATAGTAAGGAAAAAAAGAGTACAACACGTTTTTCACTCCCCTAATAAAAGCCTTATTTCAAATACTTGAGTATCCACATTCCAATCTTGTATACCATCTTCTCAAAAGTTGATGTTGACAAGATTTAGTGAACAAATCTGTCGGATTGTCACTTGAACGGATTTGTTGCACATCAATATCACCATTTTTCTGAAGATCATGTGTGTACAATAATTTTGGTGAAATGTGCTTCGTTCTATCTCCTCTCCCTTCAATTGGGCTATGCATGCAACATTGTCTTCGTATAAAATTGTGGATCTTTTCTCACATTCCAAACCGCATTTTTCTCGAATAAAATGAATTATTGATCTCAACCATACGCATTCCCTACTTGCTTCATGAATAACTATTATCTCAGCATGATTTGAAGAAGTAACAACAATAGATTGTTGTAACGACCCGGTTTGTCGTTACGTAAAACTTGCATTTAAAATTGTTTTTATTGCTTTGTCATGGAGTGGTTATTCCATTATTGATGTGTTAGAGTTGATAGGCTTGAAAT
>ML250126.1:0-64677 GCA_005239495.1 Nicotiana undulata | reverse complement strand
TTTGGCATTGCGCGATAAGTGATAACTCTCTAGCATTCCTAATCGCCCTCATATTGTTCTCTGTGGGATTCGACCCCAACCTTGTTGGGTTACTATATTTGACAACGATCGCTTGCACTCTTTTAAGGTGTAAATTGAGCGTATCAACTCTATCTTATTGTTTTCCCTTTATTTGCTTTCGTTCCCCGTATATGATTGTTATTCTTCCTTGCTTTGTTATTTGTATTTTGTGTTGTAGAATAGGACAGGTGAACGTTATTTGCTAAGTCTAGCCTCGTCACTACTTCGGTCGAGGTTAGGCTCGGCACTTACTCAGTACATGGTGCCGGTTGTATTGATACTACACTGCACTTCTCGATGTTGTGCAGATCCCGCTTCCGGACCCCGTGGACCGCTCTGAGGGAGTCACCTTCAGTCCACATCGAGCTTCAAGGTAAACCACTAGCGTTCGTGGGCCCTAAAGTCTCTCCTGCTATTAGCATCCTATTGTCTTATTTCTCCTTCCGTTCTAAAGAAAGTATTCTACTTCCTTTCAGACTTGTATTTAGTATTCTTATAGACAGTCCGTGAGGTTGTGACACCCCAATTTTGGGATTTTGCGATGTTGTTATCTTTACCAATTCGTTATGCGTTTTTCAGAGTATTATTACATTTCTGCTGTAAAAACTTTTGAAGTGGTTCTGGTTATTTCAGTAAAGGTTTGAAGGAATATTGCTTTATTACTGTTAAGTTGTTTTAAAAATGTCAAGGTGATGTGTACGTTGGCTTGTCTAGCGGGTTCAACGTTAGACGCAATCACGGCTTGGAAGGTGGGATTTCGGGTCGTGACAAAAAACCTACATCCACTCTCGAAATTCCATTTCGGGCTCGATATCAAAATTTTCACTACCGGCCGAAATCGTCAAAATTCTAAGTTTCTCCAATTCAAGCCTAAATCTACTACGGGCCTCCAAAACACATTCCGGACGCGGCTTTAAGCCCAAAATCACCCGACGGAGCTAATGGAATTGATGGAATTCCATTCTGGAACTGTCTTCACACAACTCTGACTACGGGTTTAAATTATAGGACTTAAGCTCACATTTAGGGACTAAGTGTCCCAGAACACTCGAAAACTCCTAAACAAACCTCCCGGCGAGTAACAATAGTAGAAATAGATATGGGAAAACAGTTATTAAGGGATCGGGGCTCTAGCTCTCAAAATAACCGACCAGATCGTTACATTGACGGAGCCAGAATTTTTATTAATAGGTGTCAAAATATAAAAGTGAATGTTGCGGAATATTGTGGGTTAACTAGCACACAATCACACACAAAACAAATAAAGAAGAAAAATCAATACAATGATTTAACGAGGTTTGGCTAAGACTAATCCTCGGGGCAAAAGCATAAAGAGTTTTCCACTATAAATGAGAAGAAAAGCATAGTACAATCTATAGAATCCCCAACTACATCCCCTATATATATATATATATATATATATATATATCCCAAAAGGTCCCAAGCATATAAGAGAAAGGTTTCCCAATCTGACAAGTACTATACGTTTTTCTTTCCCAAATCTATTAGGTCAATGGGTTTTCCTAAGCATATAGGGATTATGGGTTTCCTAAAAATACAAGGAAATAATTCAAGCCACAAATAACAAATATTCCCCTTGGCTTGAATTATCTTCATCAACAGGAATAACGTCTCTCTACCTTTCTCTCAGTCGTTGCAAGGGCTCTATCCATTGCCACACACATCAACCAAGTCTAGGCAACGCCTAAACTTGTTAGGAGACTCAATCTCTTTAGCCATAGCACTAATCCGTCGATTTGGTTATGTACTCTGAATAGCTTCTGAGTAGCTGTAATACTCAAATGCATCAACGATCTCTGTAACTGCCAAAGCAAATCCCACTGGATTCGTATATCCAAGAAGATTCCCATCAACTACGTTTGCAAACCTTTGCAGTCGCTTGATCACTCTCTTCTCTTTGCCTATTGTAATGCTATATGGTTGTTGTTGCGCAGGTGCATCAACATTATCATCTTGATCAATATTTTGCACCTCCTCCATTTCCTCTACTTTAGAACTACTGGCCTGAGCTAATGGAGATTCAATTTCTAGCTCTATGCGGCCACTAACACCACGATTTGTTTCTACTATTGCCTTCTCCCTCTGACTGTCTAGTGGAGCAGATTCATTGAATGTTACATTCCCTACTGATAATTATCCCTAAAGTCTTTTGATTTGTGCACCACAACCTATAACCTTTCACTTCAGTTGCATACCCTAGAAATATGCATTTCTTTGCCCTCGGCTCAAGTTTTTCATCCTTCACATGAGCATAAGCAAGACAACCAAATATCCTTAAATTTGAATAATCAGCTGGCAAAACCGGACCATACCTCAAAAGGAGTTTTGAACTCAGTAGTTGTGGATGGAGATTTGTTGACCAAATAACAAGTTGTATTGATTGCTTGGCCCAAAAATCATTGCTAACACATGAGTGTGAAAGCATGTTTCATGCCCTATCACAAAGCGTTCTATTCATACATTTTGCAACACCATTTTGTTGTGGTGTTCTGGCACAAGTGCGGTGTCTCACTATGCCATCTTTGCTACAGAAATTATCGAACTCAGAATTGCAAAATTCCAACCTATTGTCAGTTCGAAGATGCTTAAATTTTCTTTCCTTCTGCCTCTCAACCATCATCTTCCATTTAACAAATATAGGAAATGCCTCATCTTTTGTTTTCAGAATATACACCCACACCATCCTTGAGTAATCATCAATCAAAGTCATAAAATACCTGGCACCATTCTTGGAGGGAACTCTGTTTGGACCCCACAAGTCAGAGTGTATATAATATAACTTGCCTCTAGTCTTGTGCTCGACCTTGTTGCTGAACTTTACCCTTGTCTGTTTACCAAACACACAATGCTCACAAAAAATCAAATCTTGATTTTTGTACCCATTCAGCAAATTCTGCTTACTAAACAAAAACAATCCATTATCACTCATATGGCCAAGTCGCAAGTGCCACAATTGAGACTGATTCAGATCACTTTTTCCAGAAGCTACAACAACTTCCCCTTCAACTACACTGGCCTAAAGATGATATAATTTAGAGTGTAGTTTAACCTTCATGAGTACCATGGAGCCTTTAAACACTTTAAGTATTCCATCCTCGGAGTAAAATTTATACCCTTGATCATCTAATGTCGAAAGAGAAATCAAATTTCTCTTTGGCCGAGGAACATGCCAACACTCAATGTTTCTGATAATTCCGTCGAACATTCTCAATTTGTTGTTACCAACCCCCTCTACTGGCAATGGATTATCATCTCCTATATAGACAGTCCCACTTATTTTCTTGTAAGTTGCAAACCAATTCTTGTGTGGACACGTGTGAAAAGTAGCACCAGAATCAAGAACCCAAGAATTATGCCCATGACTATAACTCACAGCACATACTTCATGTATATAGTCACTATAATTAGAATTCTTGCCAGTGTCAACAATATTTGCCGAATTATCTATTTTCTGCTTCCCTCTTTTCTCCTTCAGCTTAGGACAATCTCTCTTGTAGTGACCTTGCTCCACGCACTCATAACAGTGTTGCGTCCTTGCTCTAGACTTTGATCTGACGGTTGACTTTTTTCGGTTAAAGTCCCTTTGTTGTGTTCTTCCTCTAATCACAAGACCCTTGCCCTCAATTCTGATGTCTGGAAAGCTCTTTTTCAACTCTTTAGATTTTAATGCATTACTAACATCTTCCAGTGAAATGCAGTCTTTCTCATATAGTAGTGTATCGGCAAAAGTATCATAAGACTGTGGTAAAGAACATAACACAATGATCGTCACTCTCAATTTTGATATCCACATTCTTCAGGTCCATTATAATTGAATTAAACTCATCAATGTGAGTTTTAACGGGTGTACTTTTATTCATATGAAGATTGTATAACCTCTTTTTCAGGTAGAGGCGGTTTTTTAGTGATTTCTTAGAATACAAATCTTCCAGTTTCTTCTATGCTATCGCGGCAGAAGTCTCTTCGGTAATTTCCCGAAGAACGCTATCTGTAACGCTCATGAAGATCGCACTCAAAGCCCTCTCCTTCAGGTCTACTTTCTCTGTCTCTTTCATCTCTTCAGGAAAATCCTCATCAATTGCCTTCCATAATCCTTGTAACAACATGGACGATTTCATAATAATCTTCCATAACCCCCGTCAAATTTCTCTACTTCGTACTTTGTTGAAGATGATGAAGACATCTTAACCCTAGATTATATATAGAAACCCGAACCTTGCTCTGATACCAATTGTTGCGCCATATAGTGGGTTAACTAGCACACAATCACACACAAACCAAATAGAGAAGAAAAATCAACACAAAGATTTAACTAAGCCTAATCCTCGGGGCAAAAGCAGAGAGAGTTTTCCAATATGAATGAGAAGAAAAGCACAGTACAATCTATAGAATCCCCAACTACAACCCCTATATATAATCCCAATAGGTCCCAAACATATAAGAGAAAGGTTTCCCAATCTAATAAGGACTATACGTTTTCCTTTCCCAAATCTATTAGGTCAATGCGTTTTCCTAAACCTATAGGGATTATGGTTACCTAAAAATACAAGAAAATAATTCAAGCCACAAATAACAGTGAATATACCACGAAATTAAGGGGAGTCAATACATAGTGTATTATTTCCGTGAATACTCATTCCTATAAGGTGGCTCCGCTGCTGCATATTTACAGACACGTGGAAAAAACAACGTAACCCCTCAGATTTCAAAATATTATAAATTTGATTTTAAGAAAATAAAATTTTCTAGTTCGATTTTACTTTAAAAATTTATTCATTGACGTACTTTCGATGTGTCAAACAACTACCGACAGAGTAAAAAGGGGCCTAAATCTTAATCATTCATATCTCATACATTAACTGCATTTGTTTTTAAGTTCTTAATTTTAATTATTCAAATCTTAATCATTAATTTATTTTTTTTCTACTTTACAACCAATTAATGGGTCTGAATAAATATGTATGTTTAAGATCCATAACAATGACTTAATTTCAGTAAGATGTTATCATCCACATTTATTAATTTCATTATGTTATCACACCAGATACTATTATCAACCACCACCACCACCATCATTAACTATAGTCACCACCACTACCATCGCCCACCATACTCACAACCATTATCCAACCACAACCAAACACGCACCCACCTCAACTAACACAACCAAACCCCATCATCGTCAACAATCATAGCTGGCACTGCCCACCATTATAGACTACCACCACCCACCATCACCTTGCTCAATCACAACCACAACCGCCATCCACCATTTATTAACATTCGTCATGCACCAACACTATCCTCAACCATAATCGTTATTGCTATCAATCACCACTAGTTACTACCCAGAACTACCACCATCAACCATGTCTTTAGTCGGCATTCACGAGCACCTCCATTAGCCATCACCACTCTCTCTCTCTCTCTCTCTCTCTCTCTCTCACACACACACACACACACACACACACACATATATATATATATATATTATTGATAGAATATTAGATTAATTAGTATTTTATTTGAATTTTATGTTTATTAATTTTGAAATAAAGATAAACTTTATATATATATTCAGATGTTAAAAAAACAAACAGTCTTAATCATTTAGTATTCAAATCTTAATACATAACTTAATATTTAGATGCGTATTCAGATTCAGATTCAGATATCTTAATCTTAATACACATTTTGATATTCAAATATGTATTTAAATTCAGACGTCTTAATCTTAAAAAACAAATGAGGCTTAATCTAAAGGAGAAGTAAAAATTTAATATAACTGTCACACCTCTTTTTATCGAGGAATATGGAGTTTTTTCAATTAAAGTGACATTTTTCGAAATGAGATTATTTATTTAATTTAGAGTCGCCACTTGGAATATTTATTATGGTGTGCCAAGTCACCGGTTTATTTTAAAATTCAAATCGAGGAAATTTGATGATATTTTGAAGTCTGCAAAAACCAAAATACGGGGTAAGGAAGTATGTTAACTCGGAAGGAGGTATTAGGCATTCCCGGGTTCTGTGATTTTAACACGGTCGCTTTAATCATGACGTTTATGGATTTATCTTTGAAACGGATCACATGTGTGTAAATCCGCTTTAATGGAGGCGCTAAAGTCATGTCACGTGTACGTGTACATAATTAAACACGCTTTATTAATTATAAAAATTATTTTGGCCAAAGTCGTGCGAACACATTTTGATTTATTTTGGAAATCGTGATTATATCACGCAAACGTGTACACAATCACGATAGTAAATTAAATGCGTGCCTAAAGCGGCCAGCGCATTTGAATTTTTTATCCTTAATTTGGGATCACATAGAAAAGTTCGAATGTTATGGAATAATGCGGATATGGTGTAAAAGGTTAAATAAAGGAAATTGGAATCAATTAAGTTACTAAGCTATCTAGAAGAAAGTTTATGGGTTGCTTTAAAAAATGAGCAACTGGGCTAAAGGGGAAAGCCCAATGCAGCGTATTACTACTAAAATTGAACAGATTGTGCCAAAAATAAGAAATTCTAACATAGTGTTCTGATGCAAATACCAAATAACACATAAGAGTAAACATGCAAGCAGAGGCACAATAAAATTAAAGACCTAACTTCAATATACCAGTCTTCACAATAAAAATCTCCAAAAAATACCTAAATATCAAATCAAGCACCGTTAAAAATACTTTCCCGATACCTTGATGGAGCAAAGCTAGAGCGTTGAGTAACCCAAGTCGAAATCCTAATTTCACTTCTCAAAAGGTAGTCAGATTTCACAAACTTGAATTTAATCGTTGAAGACAAAATTAGTGCAAAATCAGAAAGTAATGACGGGTTGCATTACAAAAAGGAGGAGTTTATTTTTTGGTTTCTCACACGGTGTTCAGTATTCATATCGGGGTCCGACTAAATCTGGATTGGCGTCGAAAAGTCCTGCATTGGGGTAAAGTGCTGCCTAACAAAAGCGTAGACATCTGGTCAAAGATGAAGGAATACTTACCGCTCCACATAATCCTTGTTGGTCAAAACGGAGGAGTTAAGATTTGAGAAAGCTAAAGAGAGAGAGAAAACAATGCATTTCAACATGTCCTAATTAAATCCTATGGTCAAATAATTCATGGCTCAACAACAATAACAGTCACGTGAATTTAAGGAGTAAGAAGAGACAAATTCATATTTATAATAACAAAACGTCTGTTATAATTCATGGTTTCTATAAATTGAACGAAGATTACACTAATAAAAAGCTGGCTCGTACATTAAACTGCAGCAGAATAAGAAAAACAACGGCCAGAGATGGTTATGGAGTTCAACAAACGATTTTCAAGCAGAGAAGGTACATAATTCCAAATCAAAACCAGCTTTGAAAACGAAACTCGGAAAAATGGAAAAGAGGAGCAGTAGCTTCAAACAATTCAGATATTCCCTTTTATTCTGCTTTCACTTTTTTCTTTTTTGAACTTTTGGTATTGCAGACCTCGAATCCAATTTTGAACTGCTGAATTTTTGTTTTCAGCTCTTTACTGAATGCTTCTCAACTTTCGGTCTGTATGAATGTGTGTCAATGAATGAGAGATGTCAGAATCGTATGTGTGTGTCTGTATGCGTGTGAAGAGTGTAGGCAGATCAGAGGAAATGAAGAAGGAGAGGGTGACAACTAGGTTTTGGTGTATTTTTAGAGAGGGGGTCTGTTATAAGAGGATCCAAGAATAAGGGCTGCTAGGGTTTCTCTAAAATGAGAGGGTTCCCTTCATCTAAAAATGGGGAGGGGGTTTCAGCCTTTAAGAGAAAATGGAAAAGGAAAAACGATGTCGTTTTTGGTGTTTTAAGGGAGTGGGCTGATTCAGAGATGAGTTGGGGCGGATTTTGTGAGGTTTGGGCTACTCAAATTATTTGTTGTCCCAATTCGAAGTAAAGCCAAACAAACTCCTTATTTCCTTTCTTTGTTTTCTTTGATTTTAAATTCTAAACAAGTAAATTAAAATCCTAATTCAAATCTATTTTAAAAAGGTAAACCTACTTACCTATTTTCTAATATTTAAATAATTAATTAACTTACTAATAATGAAAGAAATTTTTTAATTTAAAACTAAAAGCTAAAATATAAAAATGACCATTGCATGTTTGTTATTTTTGTTTGATAATGCAATTAACACACTAAATGAAAGACAAAATATTTTAGATGATTTAAAAAAATTCTAAATATGCATGAACAACGTGAATAAATACAAAACAAATAAAGAAAAATTTCTAAAATTCTATAAAAGCAATTAAAATTGTTTTTGCAAAATATTTATTTAAGGATAAGAAGTCACGACAGTGATTGAATGACATTGAAAATAAGGATGTATTTTTCTTGATGCTATTATTAAAGCTAAGGCTAATTTTTCTAGATGTGGGTATCTAGTTTCAGCATCTAATAAAGTTTTACTTACGTAGTAGATAGGTGATTGCTTACCTTTCTCTTCTCTTACCAGTACTGCACTTACAGCAATTTCTGAAACAGCCAGGTAGATGTACAATCTTTCCCCTTCTTTTGGCTTTGAGAGCAGCGGTGGCTTTGATAAATAAATCTTCAAGTCTCTGAGGGCCTGTTGACATTCTTTAGTCCATTCGAACTGATTTTGTTTTTTAAGAACTGAAAAGAATTTAAAGCTTTTTTTGGAGGACCTAGAAATAAATTTCCCTAAGGCGGTTATTCTCCTTGTCAATCTTTGAACCTCTTTTTTATTTGTTAAAATATCAGGTATTTCTTCTATAGCTTTTATTTGAGCTGGATTTACCTCTATTCCTTTGTTAGATACAAGGAATCCTAAGAACTTACCTGATTGTACTCTGAAAGCATATTTTTCCGGATTGAGCTTCATATTATACCTGCGTAAGATATCAAAAGTAGTAGAGAGATGCTGGAGATGATCTTCCGCTTGTGTTGACTTTACAAGCATATCATCAATATAAACTTACATCGTCTTTCCTAAATGTTCTTGGAACATTTTAGTCACTAACCTTTGGTAAGTAGCTCCTGCATTCTTTAAGCCAAAAGGCATGACTTTATAACAGTAAGTCCCCCTGTTAGTAATGAAGGAGGTTTTTTCCTCGTCTGAGGGATCCATTTTAATCTGATTATAACCAGAGTATGCGTCTAGAAAACTTAATAATTCGTGACCTGCGGTAGCATCAATCATCTGATCTATATGTGGTAAAGGAAATGAATCTTTGGGGCATGCTTTATTTAAATCAGTATAATATACACACACCCTCCATTTGCTGTTCTTTTTGGGTACCACCACTGTGTTAGCTAGCCAGTTAGGGTACTTTACCTCTCGTATGAAACCTATGTTCAAGAGTTTTTGGACTTCATTGTCAATCACTTGATTTTTGAACGTTACTTGCTTTCTTTTCTTTTGTTTAACAGGTATGAATGATGGATCTTCATTCAATTTATGAGTCATCATTGATGGTGGAATACCTGTCATATCTGAATGGGACCATGCAAAACAATCCGCATTAGATTTTAAATAATCGATTAACATACCTTTTTGCTCGGGGGTTAACCTTTCTAGCAATCTCGTGCCAACATACAACTTTTTCTCGGGCTTTTGTTCAGACAACAGAATAGCCTCGAGTTCTTCCGCGGTTGTTTTGATATGCTTGTCCTCTTCTGGTTCACGAATGAAGTCTGGTCTAGAATCTATGTCTGCGTGATCCAGCATGTTTTCGATGATAATAGGACTTGTATCGCTAGTGTCTTTTCCCGTACCTGTTTGAATATTCATTTCTTTTGTACATGATTGATCAAAGTTTTTTTCCGTACCTGTTTGGTCATTGGCTTCTGTTTGGAAGACTCCAACATCTCCCGTATCTTTTTTGTTGTGAAGTGCTATCGAGTTTATATTTCTGGAAGTTTGTTGGTCACCTCTAATTTGTCTCACTCCCCATTCTGATGGGAATTTTATCACCTGATGTAAGGTGGATGGGACCGCTTTCATATCATGAATCCATGGTCTTCCCAAAATGACATTGTAAGCCATCTCTGTATCAATGACTTGAAATTTCGTGTTTTTGACCACTCCTTCAGCGTAAGTATTAAGTTCAATCTCTCCTTTGGTTATCACTGTAGAATTATCGAACCCAGATATGGCTCGTGCCTTGGGATCATTTGATTTTCCACTAGCATTTCTTCCACGACTTTTATCAAAATGATATTGACTGAACTTCCTGGATCAATCAATATTCTTTTAACGTTAGTGTCATGAATAAGTAAAGATACTACCAGCGTATCATTATGAGGAAGCATCAGTCCACCAAAGTCTACATCATCAAAGGTTATTTTGTCTTCATTTGGATCTTTTCGAACTCGCTTTCCCTGGGTATTTGTGATCGTTGACTCTAATTGACAAACTATTCCATTTACTTCCTCTCCTCCATGTATCACGTTAACAGTTCGCTTTGGAGAGGGAGGCTTTGGAGGCTCTTGCCGGTTCTTCATGTATGCTTGTTTACCTTTATCACTAAACAACTCTGTTAAATAGCCCTGTTTTAATAAATGTTCTATTTCACCTTGTAAAAATCTACAATCTGCGGTTCTGTGTCCATGATCATTATGGAATTCACACCATTGATCTGGATTTCTCCTATTTGGATTTGACCGCATCTCTTTGGGGCATTTGACTTTGTCTCCCATATTTCTCAGTATTGAGACAAGTTCGGTAGTTTTTACATTAAAGTTATGGTCCCCAATTCGGGTATTACCTCTGGACCGTTCATCTCGATCTTTCCTGGATCTAGACGAGGATGAGCTTATATCTCTTCCTGACGGTCTAGTATTTTCGAACCAGGGACGTGTGTCTCGTCCCGAGGGTCCCAAGTAAGGTTCGTACCTGTTTTTACCTGATCTTTTCTCCGGTTCTAGACGTCTGGATCTAGAATACTCCTCGTCTTTTGATCGAGTAATGATATCTTCTTCTATTCTGAGTTTAGTACTATACATGTTGTATACATCGTTCCACGCCGTAGCTGGAAATTCTCTTAGATTTTCCTTGAGCCGTCTCATAGCTTCTGAGCTTTTATCATTTAAGTTGCTTGCAAATGCCATGGCTGCCCAATTATCAGGCACCCTGGGTAATTGCATTATTTCTCGTTGAAACATGTCTACAAACTCATGGAGTAACTCCGTGTCTCCTTGCTTTATCTTGAATATGTCTTCCATTCTTTTCTCAACTTTTTGTGCACCAGAGTGTGCTTTTATAAACGAATCTGCAAGCTCAGCAAAAGAATCAATAGAATTTTCAGGGAGAAGAGAATACCAGGTTAAGGCTCTTTTTGTAAGTGTTTCCCCAAATTTCTTGACAAGGCCTGATTCAATCTCTTGTTTTGTTAAATCATTGCCTTTTACTCCAGTAGTGAAAGCAGTCACATGATCACATGGGTCAGTTGTTCCATCATATTTAGGAAGATTAGGCATTTTGAACTTCTTGGGTATAAGTAAGGGCGCTGCACTTGGCTTCTAGGGCTGTTGAGAATATCTATGAACGTCGATGCCTTTGATAATCGGCGGTACTCCAGGGATTTGTTCGATGCGATCATTCTACTCTTTCATTTGTTTTTGCATGGTTAGCAATAAATTTTGTAACTCAGAGTTATTAGTCATACCTGGTCTTGCTTCAAGAGATTCATTTGGGGTGTCACCCCTGGCTGAATTTATTAACCCAGGCTGAGGATTTTCTGCGATGATTGTATTATTTGGAGGGGGTGTTAAAGGTGTTGGTGGTGCTTGTGATAATCCTCTTGCAAACTCTTGCAAAGCTTGACCCACATATTCAGCAATCATTTGCTGTCGATCCTGCTCTATCGTATGCTCATTATTGTTATGATAGTTATCGGATCTTTCCGGGGATGACTCCCTTGAACCTCGTGGGGTTCCTCGAGGAGTTGGAACTGGGGTTCCATTTTCCTGCTGGTTGTTGTCGTCATTGTTGTTGTTGTTGTTGTTGTTGTTGTTGTTGTTGGAATTCGACATAGTTTAAAGGATATCGATTGGAAAATAAACTATTATTATCAGATTTCCGGTAACGTAACCAATTTGTTTAACTAAAGAATTAGATTCCTTGACCAAAGCTATTTAAGATGAACTCGGGTTACTGATAATCAAGAAAATAATACGATAAATAAAGGAAAATTGAGTAATGAACAATATTGTAGTATGCGAAAAGTAAAGTTGATTGTATTCGAGAATTCAGCCCCCTCTTATGGGTTACATTTCTTCCCTTTTATATAGGGATTTCCTAATATAACGTTTTGGTTCCTGTAATGATTGCTCATTAATGGATAATTATTACATTAATGAGGCGTTACAAAGGATCATCAAAGGATAACCGTAACTGTTGTATAGGAGTTACGTAACGTATAAGTCATTAACTGTTGATTCTCAAATCTGTCCGCAGCTTTGTCTGGGTTCATTATGACCGTGTCTCTTCCTCTTCAGTTGGCTTCCCGTGGCTGATGCACTCGTGAGTTTATTGACCACGCCTCTTTATCTCGTACTTTCTTATAAAATTATGTCCATCTATAGCGCTTTCCCTGGTCCACGTAGCTAGCTGAGTTGTCAAGGACTTGCGTACATATGAGACCATTTTTTACCAATACAGAGGGGAGACCCTATGTCTAAATAAAATAAACTAGGGAGTGGAGACGCTATGTTGGAAGGGAGATTAGGGAGTAGAGACCCTATGTCTAAAATAAAATCAACTAGGGAGTGGAAACCCTATGTTTGAAAGGAAAACTAGGGAGTGGATACCCTATGTCTGAAATAAAATCAACTAGGGAATGAAGACACTATGTTGGAAAGGAATACTAGGGAGTGTAAACCCTATGTCTGAAATAAAATCAACTAGGGGGTGGAGACCCTATGTCTGAAATAAAATCAAATAGGGAATGAAAACATATGTTGGAAAAATGACTAGGGAGTGGAGGCTCTATTTCTAAAATAAAATCAACTAAGGAGTGAAGACCCTTTATTGGAATAGGAGACTAGGGAGTAGGACCCTATGTCTAAAACAAAATCAACTAGGGAATGGAGATCCTATGTTGGAAAAGAGGAGACTAGGGAGTGGAGACCCTGCGTCTTAAAATAAAATCAACTAGGGAGTGAAGAACCTATGTTGAGAAAAAGACTAGGGAGTGGAGACCCTATGTCTAAAAACAAAATCAACTAGGGAGTGGAGACCCTAAGTTGGAAAAGAGGCTAAGGAGTGGAGACCCTATGTCTAAAATAACTTCAACTAGGGAATGGAGATTCTATGTTGGAAAAGAGAAGATTAGGGAGTGAAGACCTTGTGTCTTAAAATAAAATCAACTTGGGAGTGGAGACCCTATGTTCGAAAAGAGATTAGGGATTGGAGACCCTATGTCTAAAATAAAATCAACTAGGGAGTGGAGACCCTATGTTGGAAAAGAGCCTAGGGAGTGGAGATCCTATGTCTAAATTAAAATCAACTAGGGGGTGGAGACCCTATGTTGGAAAAGAAACTAGGGAGTGGAGACCCTATGTCTAAAATAAAATCAACTAGGGAGTGGAGACCCTATGTTGGAAAAGAGCCTAGGGAGTGGAGATCCTATGTCTAAATTAAAATCAACTAGGGGGTGGAGACCCTATGTTGGAAAAGAAACTAGGGAGTGGAGACCCTATGTCTAAAATAAAATCAACTAGGGAGTGGTGACCCTATGTTGGAAAATGAGACTAGGGAGTGGAGACCTTATGTCTAAGATAAAATTAACTAGGGACTGGAGACAATAAAAACAACTAGGGAGTTTAGACCCTATGTTGCAAAAGGAGACTAGAGAGTGGAGACCATATGTCTAAAATAAAATCAACTAGGGAGTGGAGACCTTATGTCTGAAAGGAGACTAGGGAGTAGTGACCCTATGTCTAAAATAAAATCAACTAGGGAGTGGAGACCCTATGTTGAAAAGGAAAACTAGGGAGTGGAGACCCTATGTCTAAAATAAAATCAACTAGGGAATAAAGACCCTATGTTGGAAAGGAAAACTAGGGAGTTGAGACCCTATATCTGAAATAAAATAAACTAGGGAGTGAAGACCCTATGTCTAAAATAAAATCAACTAAGGAGTGGAGACCCTTTGTTGGAAAAGGAGACTAGGGAGTGGAGACCCTATGTATAAAACAAAATCAACTAGGGAATGGAGACCCTATGTTGGAAAACAGAAGACTAGGGAGTGGAGACCCTGCGCCTTAAAATAAAATCAACTAGGGAGTGGAGAACCTATGTTGGAAAAGAGACTAGGTAGTGGAGACCCTATGTCAAAAATCAACTAGGGAGTGGAGATCCTATGTTGGAAAAGAGACTAGGGAGTGAAGATCCTATGTTGGAAAACAGAAGACTGGGGAGTGGAGACCCTATGTCAGAAGACGCAACTAGGGGTTAGTGTACCTTATACTACCATGATTTTGAACTTTTCTTTCTTTTCACTCTTCTTTTCACTAAGAAAATGAGTAACATGCTGGAAAGAATTTGGAGAAGACTTCCCTTTTTGGAGTTGTTGCTATTGCAGAGCTATTTTAGTCTCCGCGCGGTTTCTTTTTGGTTGCACCTGCTTCTAGCAAGGTTTCTTTTGGATTGCACATGTTTCCTCTTCTTTTTTTTAAACAATGAAAAATTTGTCAGTTTGAAATGGTAGTTGGTTTTGTGTCCTTGATTTTTGCAGTCACTTGATCTCAGCCCGGGTTCTTTGATGATGCTTTCAACTGCAACTAATTGTTTCCTGAAGACCGATTTCATTTCTGGCCCTAGAGAAACTTTGGCTTTTCCAAACGCTGTTATAACGACCTGTCACGTGGGACTTAACCTTTTCAACTTTATTTTTCCTTTATCGGCACTTCAATTTGATTTTGTTCTTCCAATTTTAGTTTCAGAGTATTGGGGGAACCTTTGGCTTTTCAAACCTTATCGAGACGGTTAGCCACGTGGGACTCAACTTTTTCAACTTCATTTTCGCCCTTGTAGGCACTTCAATTTGATTATTTGAGAGTTTTCGATTTCAAAATATCATCCACCATGGCCAGTCGGGGTTGACTTGATTTCCCTGCCGAGGTTGAGCGCCTTTTTGCATATTAGCTTGTATCAAATGAGAACCCTGTAAATCAGTCTTACCATCCTTTCTTTGTCTTAGTTTCAAAACAGAGTTAGACCAAAAGGGATTCAATGAAAAACAAACAATGGAATGGACAATGAATTTAGACAAGAGGTATCTCTTTCGGGGAAAGGAAAGAAAGACTTATCTGGAGTATATGCGGACTTCAATGAACATGACATGACTTTTGGATTCGATGTGTGATCTGTGTAAACTGTCCGACTCTCAGAAATTCATCAAACATTTGCTTCGAAATTGGGAAACCTTGCCCAAGACTGTGTCGACGACAATGGCTGGGAGGATCCTCTTTCGATAAATGGCGCCCTTTGCAGGTTTTCACCAACTGACCTCACTCATTTCTCTTCTCACCATCGCCTTATAGTGCTCTTTACGAGGTTTCACTAACAAGACTCTCTCATTTTTGTTTCTTTACTCACCATTTCTTGGCAGTGCCCGTGTAGGTTTTCACCAATCACACTCACTCATTTTATTTCTCTCTTTTGGTTGTATCAGATCCTAGTGGCTTTATCCTCCAATTCTTGAGAATTCTCGTTGATTGATCAGAAGGACTTTGAAAAGGATTTGGGTGAAAAATGATTTGGATTGAATTACAACTTTGGAACCTTTCAGGCGAAACCATCGTCGAACCATTATAACATCTGCCCCAGTTTCTCTTTTGGGGAAATTTGGGTTTTTGTTTTGGTGCGACTGAAAACCCCAAAGAGAGGCTGCCTACGTATCCTTTCAAAATTAAGTCGAACGTAGTTCAAGTAACTTTCTTTTTTATTTTCTTTTGCATCTTCTTCTGTTTTGTTTTCTTTTATCTTTCTTTTTCCTCTTTTTATTTTATTTTTCATTTCATTTTCTTTCTGCCTTTTCTTCTTCTTTTGCTTCTTTTTTTATATTTCTCATTATTTTTCATTTTTCATTTTTCATTCATTTTTTTCAATAATAACTTCCAGGTTCCAAAGAGGGTAATCAAAGAAAGAGAGCCGACTCAAAGGGTTTGCAAAAGGTTGAATATTTGGATAGTGAGAAAGAAAACCTTCTTCATCCCAACCGGAGAATATTAATGCTATATAGTGGATCAAACATAGTACCATTTGACTGCACCTGCGTTGAAAATTGTCTTAGGGACATTTCTTTCGATGTTTCTTAGGTATAGTGTTCTCATTCGGCAGTACCCTCGTTACCATGTATGGACCCTTCCAATTTGGAGCCAACTTTCCTTAGTTGTTCCAATTCTTTGTTTTGTTTCCTTAAACTTATCTTAATTGCATTCTAATTCTTAATTCATTATTTCGGCGATTTCGTCCGATAAGTAAAATTTTGATATCAGGCTCAGAATGGGATTTCGGAAGTGGCAGCAGGTCCGTAGTGTCATTTACGATGTGTGTGTAAAATTTGAGGTCAATCGGATAAGTTTTGACATGTTTTGGCATCGGGTGTAGATTTTGGAAGATTTCTAAGTTCTTAGGCATGAATCCATGTATAATTTGTGATTTTGATATTATGTGATGTGTTTTGAAGACTCGACTAAGTTCGGATGAGGTATTAGGACTGGTTAGTAGTTTTGGTTGAGGTCCTGGGGGCCTCAGGGGTGTTTCGGATGCCCAACGGGAAGATTTTAGACTTAAACACCAGCTGAAGCTTTGTCGGTTCTGGTGTTTCGCACCTGCGGAAGGGGAGCCGCAGGTGCGCTGAAGGATGCGTATGCAGATGCAACCCAGAGACCGCAGGTGCGGCCTCCAGCCAATTAATGAGTTTCCGCACCTGCGATGTATTTTTTGCAGGTGCGGCCCTTTTGACCGTAGAAGCGGAATCGCTGGGCAGAATATACCAATTTCGAGGGTTTCAAATTCATTGCTTCTAAAAATGATTTGGAGCTCGGGAATAGGTGATTTTTAGTGGGTTTTGAAGAGAAGATTCATAGGTAACGATTCCTAATCCTATTTTATTTATATATCATTAATCTATAACAATTTCTTCAATCTAATCAAGGAATATGGGGGAAAAACTAGAAAAATGGGAGAAAAGTTCCCCAAGAAAAAATCTGAGAATTTAATGGGATTTTGACGTCGGATTTTGATGATTCTTATTCGAGTGTGTTCGTGAGTGAATGGGTGTTCTAAATTGGTAACTTTCACTTGATTCCGAGACATGGGCCCGGGGGACTTTTTGGACAATTTTCCTAATTTTGCGTATTAGCTTCGAACTAATTAGTTAGATTGATTTCTTAAAGTTATAGTTACATTATGCAACTGAAATTAATAGATTTGGGCCATTCGAAGTCAGGTACTTGTGGCAAGAACGTGGTTTCGAGTTGAGTAGAGCAGTCGAGGTAAGTGGCTTGCCTAACTCTGTGTTGGGGACTTCTCCTTAGGTTGTTTTGACACTTATTTTCTATATGGGTGTCGTGTATGTGAGGTGACGGGTACGTACACGGGCCATTTGTTGCTAAAATTCCACGTTTTACTACACATATTGTAACTCTTTTACTCTGATTTCATTGCTTAATGTGATAATTGTTAGCTTAGGTTAGGAACAACATGCCTACTTGTTTTATATCAAATTGTCTATCTGCTATTATGTGCGCCATGTTTAGCTAGTTTCTTCTTTCCCTTACATGTGGTTTGCTGAACTGTTCTTAAATTATGCCTTATCCGATGTTCATTTGCATAGCATATTTAAATTGGGGACTACAGACGTATTCTGGGAGACCCTCCCCTTGTACTGCATATTAAAATTGGGGACTACAGATGTATTCTGGGAGATCCCCCCTGTACTGCATTTTTAAATTGGGGACTACAGACATATTCTGGGAGATCCCCCATGTACTGCATATTTAAATTGGGGACGACAGACGTATTCTGGGAGATCCCCTCCTTGTACTGCATATTTAAATTCGGGACTACAGACGTATTCTGGGAGATTCCCCTTGTACTGCATATTTATTTATAATTGGAACTACGGGACGGTATCCCGGGAGATTCCACTATGTGATGCGTTGTGTTGAGCCGAGGGCTCCATTTTACTGTCTTAATTCAGATTATTCATGTTAACTGTCTACCTTAGAACTTATTTCTTTTCTGTACTATTTAAACTGTTTTAGCATAATTCCAGTGGAGCCTTAACCTGACCTCGTCACTACTTGACTGGGGTTAGGCTTGACACTTACTGGGTACCAAATATGGTGTACTCATGCCTTTTCCTGCACATGTTTTTCGTGTGCAGATCCAGGTTCGAGTTCTCAGTTCCGTGGCTAGTGGCCGTTGAAGCTTTTTAGAGGAGACCGTAAGGTATTTCTGCCGCGTCCGTAGAATCCTTCGAGTCACCTTCCGTTCCATCTTTTAGAGACATTTTCTATGTATTTTCTTTCCCGTTGTATAGAGCTACTATAGTATAGAAGCTTGTGACTATAATGTGACGTTCCGAGTTTTGGGATTTATACTTGTACATGCCGAATGGCGATGTTATGTTTACTTAGATTTTTCCTTTCCTGTCTTTAATTTTATCTTTTTTAATTAAGATTTTACGCATATTTAGGCTTACCTAGTTGTGCAGACTAGGTGCCATCACGATACCTTTCGGAGGGTAAATCGGGTCGTGGCAGTAAGACAATAAAGTAAAACATCTGGATTACTGATCGGTTCCAACCCTAATCCACTATAAAGTAGCGAGAAGTGGTCGATGCAGTTTTACCCGATGAGGTCGGGATCGATTTCACATGGAGTTAATTTTGTTTGGAATGGGTTTCTAACTAAACTAGATGTGCGTGTTGTTTTTAATTGCACTTCTAAATATTAATGTGATTATTTCTATTCTAATTTTTATACAAATGAATACTAAAAGTAATCTAAGTACAATATTTTTGTGAGAGTTTCTTAGGTGATAAAAGGCACTAGGGAAGTGACTTCCGCCTAGGTGAATCTCTAATAGGTGGCAAGAATCTAGGACAAGCTTGTTATTATTGGGGTCGTGATCTAACCTTCACACATAAATGCTCACTCTATACCTCTCGGTAGTTTGAGTGACTTTGCCCGATTTGGCTTTCTCAAGCCCAAATAGGTGTTCATCCAATGCAAGTAAAATTGGCTCAAGTCAGGTATTACTATCTCTAGGTTTTACCCTTTAATTGGGGCTATCAATCTCTTGAATTCACCCCAATTCCTTGTTAGCCTACTTTTCCTAGACTTAGTCCTCTTTCTCAAGAAGAGCCTAAGTCATAAAGGTACGAATCAGTGTTTGCAACCACCAATTCTACAATTAAAGCATGAAATAAGCTTAATATCACTAACCCATAAAACATTAAACCCTAAAATTCAAGGCCCATTGAATACCCAAACTAGGGTTGGGTCACAACCCTAGATATGGGGTCTAACTACTCATGATAATGGTAGAAATCAAAGGTAAAGATGAAATATAAGCCATAATATTCAAATACAAGATGAAAATCTAAAGATAGAAAATAAATCTACTCTAAAATTACTCAAAAAGGTAAAGTTCCGCCTTTCACGTGCTCCTTAAAACAAAACTTGACCTAAAAATGTCAAAAAAGTCTATTTGTCACAGCTGAAAATTCTAGACAAAAATGCCCCTACGGAGAATCGAGGACACATAAAACTGACCGCATCCGCGCTTGAGCTTTCGCGGTCGCGTAAAAGTGAGCGCGGTCCATGTTTATTCAATTCTGGGCTTGGGTTGAACTTGGTTTCGCAGACCACGTAATTTCAGCCGCGTCCGCGTAATTTGGACGCATACCGGGTTCTTCAGCTAAGCATGACTTGCAGGGTCTCTGAACCTCAAGATTCGATCTCAGCGAAATTCCCTTCGCGTCCGCATATGATCAATTCTCGGCTACGTATAGACGCTGGCCGCGTTCTTCATTTGAGCCCACACTGTAAAGTCTCTGAAGCTCGAACCACGCTCTCAGCGAATATACCATCGCGGCGGCACCAAAGAATTCGCGGCCGCGCTATTCCAACGCGGTCAGCAGTCAATGCTGTGCCCAAAACAACTTCTCTGAACTTTATTCTCGCGGACCGCGTAATTATGTCCACCTCAGCGTTGTTCCTTACGCAACCGCATTTTTCCACCGCTGTCCGCGCTCCAGTTCCCAGCCTTGGGTTTGTGCAAGTTTGACTCCTTCATGAGTTTATTTTGGCTTCTCTGCCTCATTTTGACCAAACCCTGCAAGCAAGCATATTAAGTTAGTTTTTGGGAATACCTTTACGCATTTTGACCCAAAACCCAAGCAAAAGAGAGCAAATAATAGGCTAAAATCCCTAGTTATCAACTCCACCAAAATTAAGCTTTTGCTTGTCCTCAAGCAAACAAGGTAATTCCCACCTCCACAAGAAAAAGATAGGAAATTTCAGCTGTCCAAATGTGACTTCATCAAGCATCAATTGGGACTAACAATTACCCTCAACACAAATGCATTATCTACACCATCATGTTATGACTTCTTGAGTTTCATAGGTCTAATGTGACACAAGAGCATAAAGAGTTGACTCAATTCATCAAGGAAACTCGCTCTCTCACGTAGGTCATTGTGGATCCCAGACTCCTCCTCCTCTACTCTCCATGAGCTAATCTCACCTTATAGAATGTGACACTCAAAACTGGGATTGTAAAGAAGTGCGCTCATCACTCTCAAAAGAACGTCACAAGTCCGGGACTAAGTACCATAAGCTTTCCCCTCATGTAAATCACCACTAATGTAAGCTCACTCAACTTGAAACCCAATAGGGCTTTAGCGAGATGTAATGAAGGCTTTTTGGATCAAGGACGGACATAATGAACTATAATGGTAACATCTTTCCTTAAGCACTCCATTTTCTCAATTCAACTAATACTTTCTTGACTCTTTGAGTCATTTTCTTCTTCCTTAGGGGAACTAGATAGACACATTATCACTCTTTCTTCTTCATGACAATCATTTTCCTCCTTTTTTCATCACTCCTTGCCTTTCAACATTGTTTTCTTGAATCCTTTCAACCTTTACTTTCTTTTTGACATGCTTCTTTTTGGCTTTTCATCCCTTTCTTCGCCTTTCCTTTCAATTCTTTTTTGTTCTTTGAACCTTTCATCCCGTTGAAATTCTTCGTCTCTCCCCCAAACTTATGTTTTTGCTTATTGTTCATCATGATGCTAAGGAAATATTGGGTGCCAAGAGAGGGTCATTATAAAACGGATGAGGGCTTGTAATGTGGTTATTGAATGAAAAAGTCTTAGGCTCAAAGGGGTTGACTAAAGATATCATAATGGTAGGATATGGAAGTTTTCAAAGTTCAAATGGGACCAAGGAGAGCCTATAATCACTTCTCAAGTCGAGCTACACTTAGAATTTCGCCTAGAAAAATATTCGGGGTAAGTTCTAGACTTGTTGGCACGGGACATGGACTTGCAATTCAATACCTCATCTCTCAAGCTACTGGATTGTTAAAGAGAATAGATTCGAGGTCCCACAATAACCCTAGCTAATATTGAAGATCACAAATGGCTCACAGAAACCACTTGATGATAGTTTTAGTCAACTCAAGAGTCTGAAGGTCACAAGTAGAGCTAATCTTGTCACCAAACTTGTCTCTAACCATGAAGTCGAAGGTAAATGTGTTAGTGCCAAGTGAATCTACTTGAGACACTTTTATTCATTACTACTATAGATCAAAACAAAAAGAAAAACAGACTCAATCCCTTAAGAAGGTTGTCACGCCATCCATCGTTGGGAAGAGCCACCCGATTCACACAATATCCACCTTTTGAAAGAACCGTGGAATTAAGAAAACCAAAGGCTTATTGATCACGAAAAATGTAAAAAGAAGCTACTAAAGGTAATAAAAAGCTAAGCTATTAAGGAAAATTACAAAAGAAGTTATAAAGTAAAATACATAAAGTAAAATGAATATGTACAATAGGGGAGTGAAACGAATATACGCAAAATGGGGATGCATATATACATGGAATGGTAAAGTTATATACATACCAAAAGTGAAAAAAATAAAGTGAAAATACGATAAGTAAAAATAAAGAAAAATAGTATCAGAATTACTACAAGCTAGTCATCAAAGTCATCAAATCAAAATAGGACCAACCCCCAAATAGAAATTAGCATTGTCCTTAATGCTAAAAGCAAAAATAAGATCAGGGGAGGGATAGAGAGTAAAGAAAACTCCCTATGTGGTCTCTGTCTGCATGGGGTCACTGGTGAGGTCCTGTGGCTGTCCAGACTCATCACCTCCCTCAGGATCCTCCAACTGAATCTCCAAGTCCTCGGTCTGGGGCACCACAAATCGTCTCACCGACTCTCTGTCAGCCTCTTGCTCTGATGGGTGTGCTGTCTGTGCTGCAGGGGCAGTCTCCTCCATAAGGAGATCCAGAGGAATATCTCCGGTGGAAGTAAGCTTCTCCACCTCCTTTAAATTCTCTTGACTCTTCTTCACCTGTTTACCCAGCTCCTTGATCACATTCTCATGAGTACCCAGAGACTCCAGAATCTTCTTTTGGTTGTCAAGGATCGTCTTCAATGAATCCTCCACTGATGGAGGCATTTGGAGCTGTGCTGGAACTGCCTGAGCTGCAACTGCACTGGATAAGGCAGATAGCTTTTATGTAGCTACATGCATCTAGTTGTTGATGCTGGACAAAGTCCGATTAACCCTTAGTGTAGTCTTAGGGCAAGTTGAGGAACAATACACATATAGTGGGATAGAGGCAGATGGCCTTGAGCGAGGATGTGGCATAACAGTAGATGAACCTTCGGCTATGGAAAGCTCGGACTCAGTGGCCACTACCCTTGGCTCTTCAGACTGGCCAGTGGAGGTAGTGTCTTTGCCTTTGGACTTCGATTTGTCTGGTCCCTGAAGGCTATACCGAGAGAAGGGCCTTTTTGGCTTCACCTTTGTATCAAAATCCCTCTCTTCTACATCTTGGTCTTCTAAATACATGGTGAGGAAGTTTGGGTAGGGGTATGATATTTCTTCCTTCCCGATAGCTTTGATGATGTTTCTGGCCATAATGTTTCCCACGTTTATCGGGTACCCTTCCAAGACAAAAGCCAGAATAATTGACCGGGAGACTGGGAGATCACTGTCATGCTGAGAGGGGTCTAGCCGGCTGCACACGAAGGTGGACCACCCTTTTGCTTCAAAGCTCAAAGTGTTCCTATGAATTAGAACCCAACCCCAAGTGTAAGCCAAGTCGGTGTTGTCTGGGGGATGGCTATCACCCTTGCAAGCCAAGGACGTGCTGCCTCATCCAATGCCACATTCTCCAAGTATAAGGATTCATCCACATCATCGAACCCGTCATATTCATTCAGTGTCTTTCCATAAAACTTGATCTTTTGGTTCCGTACTTTGGTCACATATGTTCCCTTTTTGATGTGGACGACATTAGCATAGAATTCTTTGACCAAGTACTCATTGGCCTCCGGTAGCTTGCTAGTGAAGAACTTCCACCCTACTTTTTCATTGTATTGCCTCTTAACATTGGGATTGTGGGGTAGAAGATCTCTCTCTATGAAATCCCTCTCGAGAGTGAGCAACCATTGAGGCCACCATTCCCAGAACTTGTGGTAAGCTTTCTCACAGACAAATCTATCTTGCCACACTACGGGATTTCTTGATCTCACCAAACCTCCAACCCTGGTATCACCACCTCTCCCGTCATCCAGTACATCCTCTTCTTCATCAATATTAATTGGAGGCGCTGTTGAGGCTGGAGTTTCAGTAGGTGGGGCAGGTGGTGCCGAAGTTTCACTACCTCCTTTTGATCCATCAGACGACCCAAACAAGGAGGTAGATTCATTGATGAGGCTGTAGGGATGTGATTGAGCCTCTTGTTTGTGTTGAGCAGCTTCCCCCTCAGAAATCTCCCGGGAGGGGACATATTCACTAGTCTCGAAGTGCTGGGAGTGGGTCTCCGATTTTTTTCTTGCCAATCATCCTTTGGGGAGCTAAGGGTGGAGTTTGTTTCCCTCGGCCCCGACCTTAGGAGGGTTCTCCCCTCCCTTGTAATTTTTTAGCTCCACCGCGAGATCGAACCATTATCTGCAAACACAATCAGTGAAAGCTCATTAGTAATGTTTTTCAGTGAACATTAGATGAAAGCAGATGAAATGGTCACAGTTTATCACAAAGAAGGGGTCCACTAACAACGGAAAAAGGGGTGCAGCCGCAGAATGGTTATCGCGGCCTGCGTAAAAAGGAACGCGGTTGCGCAAGAGTGTGGATCAGACTACCCACTCTCTAAAACTAGACTTTTGCTGACCGCATAAAAATGGGCGCAGCCGCGAAACATCAAACACTGACCGCGTAAAAATGAATGCGGTTGCGGAACCAATTTGCTAAGTCTATGAAGCTCAAGAATGCGGTCCGCAAAACTATAAACGCGGCCGCATAAAGTTAACCGCTAACCGCAAAGCATTCTCCACGTCCGCGGACTTGCAAACATATACATACCTCACAATGACATGAACGCGGACCGCGTAATTTTGACCGCGGTCCGCGAAATTCAAAACAAACTGGCATTGAGGAATTCTTTCAAACCAAGGGTTTTCACTAAGTTTAAAAATTTGTTTAAATAACAAGCTTAGGTAATAACCCTATCCCTATTAGTCATGTATTAACCCTAACTAAAAAATCAAAGTAGAACTAAAAGAAAAGAAAAGAAATAAATAAAATTAATACAAAGAAATTTAGCATACTAGTTGTGATATTTGTGGAAGAAAACTAACTCTTGATTAATGAGAGAGATTGAAGTGCAAAGAGGGGAAGATGAATAATATTCTATTGTTGTGAAAGTTGGGAGTTCGAAAAGTGGAAAAGGGCTTGAGACCCTCTATTTATACTCATAGGAATGGGACCCACCGACTTACCTGAGCGCGGTCTGCGAAATTCCACTGCGGTCCGCACTTTTACCTTTTGAAGAACCCTTTTAAGAACAGGTCCGCTGAGAGCGGAAAAATGGGCGCGACTGCGGAATATCCACACGGACCGCGAAGTAACGACCGTGGACGCGAATTCAATTTTAGAGAGTTGCTATTCTGGACTTTTCAAGTCCGCGTCCATTGACCAATTACGCCCCCGCGAAAAGCTCTCGCTGTGTAACGACCCGACCAGGCGTTTTGCATTATAGGACCTCGTTCCCCTGAATGAGACTTCCCGTAGTGGGATTTTTATGATTTATGACCTGTGGGGACGGGTGGTTTGGGATTCAGAAGAGTTTAGAGTAGTATAGGAACACTTAGTTTCTTAAGGTTGGCCTTTAAGGCCAAGTTTGACTTCGGTCAACGTTTTGAGTAAACGACCTCGAAATCGAGTTTCGATGGTTCCGGTAGCTTTGTATGACGATTTTAGACTTGTGCGTATGTCCGAAATGAGTTTTGGATGACCTGGGAGCGGTTCGGCGCCAACTAGTGAAATATGATTCCGTAAGTTTAAGAATTGAGGTTTCGAACGTGTTTTTGTGTTATCGAGGTCCGAACAGAATTCTGAGACCGGGAATAGTTCCGTTATGTCATTTTTGACTTGCACGCAAAATTTGGAGTCATTCTGAGTAGTATAGGTCGGTTCTGCGCATTGTTAGCGAATTCAAGAACTTAAAGTTCTTATGTTTGATTTTAGGGGTTTTGAGGTATGATTTTGAGTTTTAGCATGGTTTTGAGTGTTCTGAAGGCTCGAGCGAGTCCGTATTATAATTTGGGACTTGTTGGTATGTTCGAACAGGGGCTCGGGTGGGCCCAAGTGCCGCTCGGGCACCAAACGAGGCAAAAAACCAGAAAATACAGTTGTTGGTGCATCAGATGCTGGTGTGACCGCACCTGCGGTTGCCCAGTCGCAGGTGCGGGGCCGTTCCTGCGGTCCTTTCCTCGCAGGTGCGGCTTTAGTTGAGGCAGCCCTTTTCTCGCAGGTGTGGATCATAATCCGCAAGAGCGGAGCCGAAGGTGCGGGCTCCTCTCCGCAGGTGCGAGCCTAGACCCCCTCGTCCAACTCCGCAGGTGCGATCCCAGACCCCCTTGTCCAATTTCGCAGGTGCGGAAACCCTGTAGGTAGTGAGGTCTTTTAAAACACGGGAAAGCTCCATTTTTTTTAGCATTCCCACCTTCTTCCTTTGCGATTTTAGGCATGCAAAAGAGACCCACGACTTAGCCACTGAAAGGTAAGTAATTTCCACCCTAGTATTGATTTAATACTTGAATTCTTAGGTGGATTAACATCCTAAATTAGTAGAAATCATGGGTTAGGGCAAAAATCTAGGTTTTTATGAAAATGAGGGAATTACCAAGGAATTTGGTTGTGAAAACTTACAAAAATTATATAATGTTGATCCATAGACTATGGGTGAGGGTTTTCTTCAAACATTTTCGGGACCCGAGCGTGTGGGCCCTGGGTGTATTTTTGATTTTTTCAAAGAAGATTGAAACAACTACTTAATTATGGAAATTACATTCTTTCGAGCATCGATTAATTCATGTATACCATGTCTGACTAGTTTCGAGTCCTTGGGAGACGAGTTGGAGTTTCGGGCACGATCTTGACCCGGAAAGTAGGCTCGGCACGAGGTGAGTCTCCTTTCTAACCTTGTAAGAGGGAATTTTCCCCATAGGTGATTATAAATAATTGCATGTCCTTATTTGTGGGGGCTACACACACACGAGGTGACGAGGGTCCATGCATATCTACTACTATATTATGTTGGGTAGTTTTAGGACTCACAAGCATGCTTTCATGTGCCTTGTATGTGACCTTAAATGTATTCTGAGTTGCTTAGTATCCTCGAATTGGTATGAAGATATTTAGGAAGTTACAAAAAAATTACATTACTTAAATTCTTGTCTTCAAGCATAATCTTTGTTAAATCCTTGGATTCTTGATAATTCTGTGTATGTATATGGGCACCGCGTCGCATGTATGATTCGTGAGCGGGATAGCCCTATCATTATGTCAACCGCGCCGCATGTTCGATTCGCGAGCGGGGTGATAGATGCATCTATGGTTCGAGCCGTTCGACCCTCGGCAGTGCACTTTTGTTTTCACGACGCTTCGGCCGTACGCTTTCGGCATACTATGTGCTATATAATTGACTGGGAGTTTGTGATACTTGTATAATTTGATGGATGTAAAAAAGGAAATTAGTACATTATATGCTAGTGAAATTTGACGTGGAAAGGTAAATTACAAATTATACTTAATATTTCATGACTTTGTAATTATTACGACTGCTATCCTTGCCTAGACTTCATTTAATTATATTATTACATTTTGACCCTAGTATGTATCACGTCGACCTCTCTTCACTACTTCTTCGAGATTAGATGGGATACTTACTGGGTACATATGTGTTTATGTACTCATGCTACGCTTCTGTACTTAATTGTACAGGTTCTGAGGCAGCTACATCTGGTTATCAGACCGGAGCTTGATCCTGAGAGTATATTCTGGACCTGATTTCACGGTGAGCTACTGCCCTTGGCGCTTCTCAGCAGCACTATGGAGTTGTCTTTTGTTTATATTTGTCTACTTCTTACAGATAGTAATCAGTTTATTCTGTCTTTTGTATATTCTACTAGTCCGCTTATAGACTTGTGACACTAGTTCTTGGAACACGTAGCAGACATTACATTTTTGGAACTGTATATGTTGATTATGATCCTTTTGGTACATTGGTTCAAGTTGGTTAATTTATCCGTTTCACTTAATGATTTTAAACTTAAAACTTGGTAAGTATTGGAACGTTTTATGTAAAACGGAAATCTCGCTAGTAAAACAAGTGTTGGCTTGCCTGACCTCGGTGTTGGGCGCCATCACGACCTGAGTTAGGATTTTGGGTCGTGACTACATGGTATCAGAGCTCTAGGTTCACGTAGGTCTCACAAGTCACGGGCAAACTCATTAGAGTCTTGCGGATCGGTACGGAGATGTCTGTACTTATCTTCGGGAGGCTATAGGGTGTTAGGAAACCTCTCTTTATTCATATTCTATCGTGCAGTCGATGGTATACTAAATCTCACTCTTCTAGTCTCTCACAAATGGTGAGGACGCGCGCAACTGACGTGCCAGACCTGGGAGATGCCGCTACCCCCACCGTTTGAGGCCGTGGCAGAGGCCGGGGGAAGGCACCGACCCGAGGTAGGGGACAAGGGCTTCCTAGAGCCATTACAGTTGCACCACCAGCAGAGGATCCTATTATAGAGGAGTAGGGTAAGGTTCCCCCAGCAGATCCTGCTCCGGTGGACTTTTTGACCGCACCAGGCTTCCAGGAGGTTATGGGCCGTATGATGCGGTTCATGGACACTATGACTCAGGCTGGTTTATTTCCAGCGGATCCTGCCACATCTCAGGCGGGAGGGGGGGTCCAAAACCCTACTGCCCAGGCCGTAAGACATGCAGCAGCAGTATATCAGACCCGGGTACACTGACCGTGGGTGGAGCCGAGCCTGTAGCAGCATCACTTGAGCTCAGACCAGTTGCGGACGGCGATCCGCAGAAGTTATTGGATAAATTTACTAGATTGCACCCTCCAGTCTTCGGAGGTGAGCGGGGAGAGGATGCCCAGGACTTCATTGATACGTGTAGGGACAGACTGCACAACATGAGGATATTGGAGTCCCATGGAGTTGACTTCACTACTTTTTAGTTATAGGGCAGGGCTCGCAGATGATGGCAGTCTTATATCCTAGGTAGACCGGCAGGTTCCCCTTCCATCACTTGGGAGCATTCACTCAGTTGTTCCTGGACAGATATATTCCACCCTCTGAGAGGGAAGAGCTGCGGTATCAGTTTGAGCAGCTAGAGCAGGGACAAATGTCAGTGACAGACCACGAGGCCAGGTTTTCTGAGTTGTCTCGGCATGCCCTTATGATACTTCCTACTGATGCTGAGAGAGTGAGGAGATTTGTCGCTGGGCTGCACTCAGGTATTAGGGCCAACATGGCCCGAGAGGTGGAGATGGGGACTCCCTATCATCTTGTGGTCGAGATAGCTCGACGGATTGAGGGTTATCGATCGAGGGGCAGAGAGCAGGGTCAACATGATAAGGGAGCTATATTTTCTGGAGATTTCAGAGGTGCCCCAGCCAGGGGTAGAGGTCAGTTTGGTAGGGGCCAGCCTAGCAGGCCTCCATATTCAGCTCCTCCACCACCTCCCCGTGGTGTCCCAGTGAGGCCCTATTTTAGCGCCATGCCAGAGAGTTCTCACCGTCCCCTAGCTATCCAGGGTTCTTCATTTTCAGGGCAACAGATTATGGTACCGAGGGGATGTTATGAGTGTGGGGATCTAGGACATATCAGTAGGACCTATCCCAGGCTTAGGGGCAAGGCCGTTCAACAGAGTTATCAGCCTACATAATAGCACCGGTGATTCGTCCACCCAAAGGTGGAGGACAGACTGGTAGAGGTCATCCTAGAGGTGGAGGCCAGGCAGGGGGATCTCAGCCGGCTCCTATTCACTCCAGCTGAGGTCAGTCATCCGGTGCTCCAGCCAGGTTCTATGCTATTCCGGCCCGATCAGATGTAGTGGCCTCAGATGCCGTGATCACATGTACTATTTCCATATGTGGTAGAGAAGCATCAGTGTTATTTGATCCAGGATCCATTTATGCATATGTATCAGCCTTATTTGCTTGTTTCCTGGATGTTCCTATTTATGTATCCACTCTCGTGGGCGATTCAGTGGTAGTAGACCAGATTTATCAATCCTGTGTGATTTTATTTTGTGGGTTCGAGACCAGAGCGGATCTCCTATTGCTCGACATGGTTGATTTCGAGATTATTTTAGGCATGTATTGGCTATCTCCCTACCACGCCATTCTGGATTTCCATGCCAAGATGGTTACTCTAGCCATGCCTGAGATGCCTAGGCTGGAGTGGAGGGGTTCCTCGGTTAGTGAAGCCATTCGGGTTATTTCCTTTTTGAAGGCTCGATATATGGTCGAGAAGGGTTGTCTTGCCTATCTTGCTTATGTGCGGGACACCACCGCTGAGTCTCCGACGATTGATTCAGTGCCATTAGTTTGAGAGTTTGCTGATGTATTTCCTTCAGACCTTCCAGGCATGCCTCTGGATCGTGATAATGATTTCTGTATTGATGTAGCTCCAGACACTCAACCTATTTCCATTCCCTCGTACCGTATGGATCCGAAAGAGTTGAAGGAGTTGAAGGAGCAGCTTGAGGAGTTGTTGGCTAAGGGGTTTATCAGACCGAGTGTATCACAGTGGGGTGCTCCCGTGCTATTTGTGAAGAAGAAGGATAGGTCTATGCGGATGTGTATTGACTACCACCAGTCGAAGAAGGTCACCATCAAGAACAAGTATCCATTGCCGTGTATCAATGATTTATTTGACCAGTTGCAGGGTGCTCGGGTGTTCTCTAAGATTGATTTGAGATCGGGGTATCACCGACTGAAGATTCGACTCAGATGTTCCGAAAAATGCTTTTCGTACGAGATATGGCCATTATGAGTTCCTGGTGATGTCCTTTGGCTTGACTAATGCCCCAACAACATTTATGGACTTGATGAACAGGGTGTTCCGGCCGTATATTGATTCTTTTGTCATTGTCTTCATTGCTGACATTCTGATTTACTCACGTAGCCTGGGCGAGCACGAGCAACATTTGAGAGTTGTGCTCCAGACTTTGCGAGAACAACAGTTATATGCTAAGTTCTCCAAGTTTGAGTTTTGGTTGGATTACGTGGCATTCTTGGGACACGTGGTATCCGTAGAGGGTATCAAGGTTGATCCTAAGAAGATTGAGGCAGTTCAGAATTGGCCACGTCCTACGTCAACTACAGAGATCGGGAGTTTCTTGGGTCTAGCAGGCTATTATCGATGATTTGTGGAGGAATTTTCTTCCATTGCAGCCCCATTGAATAGATTGAATCAGAAGAATGCCCCGTTACGATGGTCCGACGAGTGTGAGGTGAGCTTTCAGAAGCTCAAGACATCATTGACCTCAACACCAGTTTTGATATTGCCTTCCAGTTCTGGGATGTATACAGTATATTGTGATGCTTCACGCATTGGCTTGGGGTGTGTGTTGATGCAGGAGGGGAGAGTTATTGCTTATGCCTCGCGCCAGCTGAAGGTTCATGAGAAGAATTACCCTGTGCACGACCTGGAGTTGGCGGCAATTGTTCATGCACTTAAGATTTGGAGGCACTATTTGTATGGGGTGTCTTGTGAGGTTTATACAGACCACCGCAGCTTACAACACTTGTTCAAGCAAAGGGATCTTAATTTGAGGCAGCGCATGTGGCTTGAGTTACTGAAGGATTAAGACATCACCATTCTTTATCATCTGGGCAAGGAAAATGTGGTAGCGGATGCCTTGAGCAGGAACGCGGAGAGTATGGGTAGTTTGGCTTATATTGCAGCAGAGGAGAGACCTCTAGCCCTAGATATTCAGTCCTTGGCTAATCGCCTGGTGAGGTTGGACCTTTCAGCGCCTCGTCGAGTTCTTGCACATGTGGTTGATCAGTTATTTTTATTGGGAGAGATTAAGGCCCGGCAGTTGGATGATCTATGCTTGGCAGAGCTACGGGAGACAGTGGTTCAGGGTGGTGCCAAGGAGGTTACCATTGGTGAGGACTGTGTTCTGAGACTTCAGTGTCGTTTATGTGTTCCTAATGTTGATGGCCTGAGGGAGAGGATTCTAGAGGAGGCTCATAGTTCACGGTATTTTATTCATCCTGGTGCTACGAATATGTATCGTGACTTGAAGCAACATTTCTGGTAGTGGCGGATGAAGAAGGACATAATGGAGTATGTGGATAGATGTCTTAATTGCCAGCAGGTCAAGTATGAGCACCAGAGGCCAGGAGGCCTACTTCAACAGATGCCCATTCCTGAGTGGAAGTGGGAGCGCATCACTATGGACTTCGTGGTTGGGTTGCCTCGGACTTTGCGGAAGGTTGACGTTATTTGGGTCATTGTGGATAGGTTGACCAAATCAGCGCATTTCATTCCAGTAAATAAGACTTATACTTCTTAGAGGTTAGCCTAGATCTACATTCGGGAGATAGTCCTGTTGCACGGTGTGCCGGTGTCCATTGTATCAGATCGAGGTCCTCAGTTCACCTCGCACATCTGGAGAGCATTGCATAGGAAGATGGGTACTCAGATAGATCTCAGCACAACATTCCACCCTCATACTGATGGTCAGTCGGAGCGGACATTTCAGATATTGGAGGATATGCTCAGGGCATGTGTGATTGACTTCGGAGGTCAGTGGGACCAGTTCTTGCCTTTGGCCGAGTTTGCTTACAGTCCAGCATCGAGATAGCTCCATTTGAGGCTTTATATGGTCGGCGATGTCGTTCTCCTATCGGGTGGTTTGAGCCTGGCGAGGCCAAGTTATATGGCACCGACCTTGTGAAGGATGCTTTAGAGAAAGTGAAGTTAATTAAGGAGAGGCTCCGCATAGCACAGTCCAGACAGAAGAGTTACGCGGATCAGAAGGCGCGTGATGTATCATTTATGGAGGGATACAAGGTCGTGTTGAAAGTCTCGTCGATGAAGGGTATTATGAGGTTTGGGAAGAAGGTCAAGCTGAGCCCAAGGTTTATAGTCCCTTTTGAGGTATTGAGGCGGATTAGAGAGGTTGCTTACGAGCTTGCTTTACCTCCCAGTTTATCAGGAAGTCCATCCGGTCTTTCATGTATCCATGCTCCAGAGGTACCACGCCGACTTCTCTCACGTGGTTGATTTCAACACCATTCAGTTGGATAAGAAGTTGGGCTACGAGGAGGAGCCAGCTGCTATTATTGACAGGCAGGACCGCCAGTTGAGATCCAAGAGAGTTTCTTCCGTAAAGGTCCAGTGGAGGGGCCAACCAGTCGAGGAGGCGACTTGAGAGTCCGAGGAGGACATGCGGAGCAGATATCCACACTTATTCAGCACTTCAGGCATGATTCTAGACCCGTTCGAGGACGAATGTTTGTTTAAGAGGTGGAGAATGTAACGACCCGATCGATCATTTTGCGTTATAGGACCCCGTTCCCCTGAATGAGACTTCCCGTAGTGGCTTTTTATGATTTATGACCTGTGGGGACGGGTGGGTCGGGATTCGGAAGAGTTTAGAGTAGTATAGGAACACTTAGTTCCTTAAGGTTGGCCTTTAAGGCCAAGTTTGGCTTCGGTCAACGTTCTGAGTAAACGACCTCGGAATCGAGTTTCGACGGTTCCGGTAGCTTTGTATGACGATTTCGGACTTGTGCGTATGTCTGGAATGGGTTTTGGATGACCCGGGAGCGTTTCAGCGCCAAATAGTGAAATATGATTCCTTAAGTTTAAGAATTGAGGTTTAGAACGTGTTTTGGTGTTATTGAGGTCCGAACGGAATTCCGAGACCAGGAATAGTTCCGTTATGTCATTTACGACTTGCATGCAAAATTTAGAGTCATTCCGAGTAGTATAGGTCGGTTCGGCGTATTGTTAGCGAATTCAAGAACTTAAAGTTCTTAAGTTTGATTTTAGGGGTTTTGAGGTATGGTTTTGAGTTTTATCGTGGTTTTGAGTGTTTCGAAGGCTCGAGCGAGTCTGTATTATTATTTGGGACAATATTCAGACGGGGGATCGAGTGGGCCCAGGTGCCGCTCGGGCACCAAACGAGGCCAAAAACCAGCAAATACTGCAGATGGTGCATCAGATGCTGGTGTGACCACACCTGCGGTTGCTCAGTCGCAAGTGCGATACCGCTCCTGCGGTCCTTTCCTCGTAGGTGCAGCTTCAGGTGAGGCATCCCTTTTCTCGCAGGTGCGGATAATAATTTGCAGGAGCGGAGCCGCAGGTGCGGGCTCCTCTCCGCAGGTGCGATCCCAGACCCCCTCGTCCAACTCCGCAGGTGCGAGCCCAGACCCCATTGTCCAATTCCGCAGGTGCGAAACCCTTCTCACATGTGCGATAACGCAGATGCGGTCCTCGAGCCGCAAGTGCGGAAACCCTGTAGGCAATGAGGTCTTTTAAAACACGGGAAAACTCCATTTTTGAGCATTCCCACCTTCTTCCTTGGCGATTTTAGGCATGCAAAAGAGACCCACGACTTAGCCACTAAAAGGTAAGTAATTTCCACCCTAGTATTGATTTAATACTTGAATTCCAAGGTAGATTAACATCCTAAATTAGTAGAAATCATGGGTTAGGGAAAATATCTAGGTTTTTATGAAAATGAGGGAATTACCAAGGAATTTGGTTGTGAAAACGTACAAAAATTATATAATGTTGATCCGTAGACTATGGGTGAGAGTTTTCTTCAAACATTTTCGGGACCCGAGCGTGTGGGCCCTGGGGTGTATTTTGGGATTTTTCAAAGTAGATTGAAATAACTACTTAATTAGGGAAATTACATACTTTCGAGCATAGATTAATTCAGTATACCATGTTTGACTAGTTTCGAGTCCTTGGGAGACGAGTTGGAGTTTCGGGTACGATCTTGACCCGGAAAGTAGGGTCGACATGAGGTGAGTCTTCTTTCTAACCTTGTAAGGGGGAATTGTCACCATAGGTGATTATAACTAGTTACATGTCCTTATTTGCGGGGGCTACACAGACACGAGGTGACGAGGGTCCATGCGTAGCTACTACTATATTATGTTGGGTAGTTTTAGGACTCACAAACATGCTTTTATGTGCCTTGTATGTGACCCTAAATGTATTTCGAGTTTCTTAGTATCCTCGAATTGTTATGAAGATATTTAGGAAGTTACAAAAAAATTACATTGCTTAAATTCTTGTCTTCAAGCATAATCTTTGTTAAATCCTTGGATTCTTGATAATTCTGTGTATGTATATGGGCACCCGCGTCGCATGTATGATTCATGAGCGGGATAGCCCTATCATTATGTCAACTGTGTCGCATGTTCGATTCGCGAGCGGGGTAATAGATGCATGTATAGCTTGATCCGTTCGACCCACGGCAGTGCACATTTATTTTCGCGACGCTTCGGCCGTACGCTTTCGGCATACTATGTGCTATATAATTGACTGGGAGTTTGTGATACTTGTATAATTTGATTCATGTAAAAAAGGAAATTATTACATTATATGCTAGTGAAATTTGACGTGCAAATGTAAATTACAAATTTATACTTAATATTTCATTACTTTGTGATTATTACGACTTCTATCCCTGCCTAGCCTTCATTTAAATATATTATTACATTTTGACCCTAGTAAGTATCACGTCGACCTCTCGTCACTACTTCTTCGAGATTAGACGGGATACTCACAGGGTACATATCTATTTATGTACTCATGCTACGCTTCTTTACTTAATTGTACAGGTTCTGAGGCAGGGGGATCTGGTTATCAGACCGGAGCTCGATCCTGAGAGTATATTTTGGGCCTGACTTCACGGTGAGCTGCTTCCCTTGGCGTTTCTCAGCAGCACTATGGCGTTGTCTTTTGTTTATATCTGTCTACTTCTTTCAGACAGTAGATCAGTTTATTCTATCTTTTGTATATTCTACTAGTCCGCCTGTAGACTTGTGACACTAGTTCCTGGCACACGTAGCAGACATTACATTTTTGGAACTGTATATGTTGATTATGATCCTTTTGGGTACATTGGTTCAAGTTGGTGAATTTATCTGTTTCACTTAATGATTTTAAACTTAAAACTTGGTAAGTATTGGAACATTTTATGTAAAACGGAAATCACGCTCGTAAAACAAGTGTTGGCTTGCCTGACCCCGGTGTTCGGCGCCATCACGACATGAGTTAGGATTTTGGGTCGTAACACGCTGACCGCGAAATTTTGAGCGTGGTCAGTGTAATTCTCAACACTTTGATGAATTTTTCCAGCAACAATCCTGCACTGCACAAACAATTCATACATAGCACTCACAACCAGTTAGTTCAAAATAAAGCCTAATCTAAGAGGAAAATGAAAAAGAAAGAAAAACACATGGGTTGCCTCCCAAGAAGCGCCTGATTTAATGTCGCGACACGACACAAGTTACCATCATCATTGGAAATTGATCAATACCACCACGTGACTGTCATCAAACTTTCCCAAGTAATGCTTCACTCGGTGCCCATTAACCCTGAAGATTTCACCATTTTTATTTTTCAAGTCAAGAGCACCAAAAGGCATTACATGCACTACTTCAAAGGGACCACTCCACTTGGACTTGAGCTTTCTTGGAAACAGTCGTAACCGGGAATTGAAGAGAATAACCAAATCACCCTCCTTGAATTCCATGTTTCGGTCATATTTGTCATGCAAGTATTTCATCTTATCCTTGTACAGTGATGAGTTGGTATAGGCATGAAACCGGAACTCATCGAGTTCTTTAAGTTGCTCCACCCTACAGATTTGCTGCAACATCCCACTCAAGATTTAACCTCTTCAGAGCCCACATAGCTTTATGTTCTAGTTCAACCGACAAATGGCACGCTTTCCCAAATACCAACAAGTACGGAAACATTCTGATTCTTGTATGCATGCAGTCCTATAAGCCGACAAAGCATCATCGAGCTTCCTTGACCAATCTGTTCTATTTGTATTGATAGTTTTTGACAATATGCTCTTTATTTCCCTGTTTGAGACCTCCACTTGTCCACTAGCTTGTGGGTGATAAGGAGTTGACACACCGTACTTTGAAGTAAAGTGTCGAAGGCCTTATTGCAAAAATGGAAATCCCCATCACTAATGATTGCCCGAGGAGTGCCAAACGGTGTGAAGATATTTTTCTTTAGGAACACCACCACACTCCGAGCCTCGTTGTTGGGCAAGCCACAATTTCAACCCACTTGAAAACATAATCAACAACCACCAGAATGTAAGTGTTGACACATGAACTCACAAAACGCTCCATGAAGTCTATGCCCCACACGTCAAAAATGTCAATTTCAAGAATAGTGGTGAGAGGCATTTTATCCTTATTGGAAATTCCCCCAACTCTTTGGCAATTATCACACCTTTTAACAAGTTCACTTGCATCTTTATACAGGGTAGGCCAATAAAATCCATAGCTAAGAACCTTGGAAGCAGTTCTCGCCCTATCATGATAACCACTGTAGGGCGAGGAATGACAAGCATCAAGTATACTCATTTGCTCCTCCTTCGAGACACATCTACAAATCACCCCGTCATTGCAAATCTTGAACAAATAGGGCTCATCCCAATAATAATCCAAACTGTCCCGTTTGAGTTTCTTCCTTTGGTTAGAAGAGAGATTACACAGGACAATGCCGGTAACAAGGAAATTAGCAACATTCGCGAACCAAGGCATACCATTCAAAGAAACAGAGAGGAGTTTGTCATCCGGGAATGCATCATTAATTTCGAGACCATCTTTGGGACTCCCTTCCTCTTCTAAGCGGGACAAATGATCTGCTACCGAATTCTCACTTCCTTTTCTATTAATGATCTCGAGGTAAAACTCTTGAAGCAGCAAAACCCATCTCATCAATCTAGCTTTCGAGTCCTTTTTGGTCATCAAGTACCAGAGTGCCGCGTGACGGTGGGAACAATCACTTTGGCACCCATGAGATAAGGCCTAAATTTTTCCATGGCAAAAACAATTGCTAACAACTCTTTCTTCGTCACCGTATAATTGACCTGGTCATCATTCATCATTTTTCTTGCATAATACACCGGATGAAATATCTTGTTCAGCCTTTGCTCCAAAACCGCTCCTACCGCAATGTCACTGACATCACACATGAGCTAAAAGGGTGAGCTCCAATTGGGTGCAGTAATGGTGGGAGTGGTTGTCAATTTATACTTTAGAAGCTCAAAAGCTTTCATGCACTCTTCATTGAACACAAAATTTGCATCCTTTTCTAGCAGCTTGCACAAGGGGTTCACCACTTTTGAGAAATCTTTGATGAACCTTCAGTAGAACCCCTCCCCAAGAAAGCTCCTAACTCCCTTGACGGAAGTGGGAGGAGGTAGCTTTGAAATCACTTCTATCTTCGCCTTGTCCACTTCAATTCCGTTCTTTGAGATCTTATGGTCGAGGACAATGCCCTCCTCGACCATAAAGTGGCATATTTCCCAATTAAGCACAAGCTTTGTCTCTTAACACCGGGCTAGTACTTTGTCAAGATTTTCCAAGCATTCTTCAAATGAGTCACCCATAACACTAAAATCATCCATAAATACTTCGAGGAAGTCCTACACCATGTCTGTAAATATTGCCATCATGCGCCGCTGAAAGGTAGCGGCTGCACTACACAAACCAAACGGCATCCGTGAGCATGCAAATGTTCCATATGGCATGTGAAGGTAGTTTTCTCTTGGTCTTTCGGGGCAATGAGAATCTGGTTGTACCCTGAGTACCCATCCAAAAAGAAATAGTAGGCACGCCCGCCAAGTCTGTCTAACAATTGATCAGGAAAGGGCAATGGAAAATGATCTTTGCAGGTCACTTTGTTCAACTTTCGGTAGTCCACGCATAACCTCCATCTGTACAAGTCCATGCACTATCCGAAATAGGATACACCACCCATGCATCAAGTAATTTGATAATTTCCTTCTTGGCGACCTCTTGCATAGCCTCGTTCAACCTCCTTTGATGTTCCACAGAAGGTTTTGCATCATCCTCAAGTATAATTTTATGTATGCAAAAGGCGGGGCTTATACCCCGAATGTCAGCCAAAGTACATCCAATTGCCTTTTTCCGTCTTTGAAGAACCTCAAGGGTGGAATTTACCTGCACTTTGGTTAACAAATCAGAAAGAATAACAGGTAATGTAGAAGAAGGGCCTAAGAATTCATACCTGAGGTGTGAAGGTAGAGTCTTCAACTCCAATGTTGGTGGCTCCTCGATTGAGAGCTTTGTTTGAACAAGTGCTGCAAGCTGCGGTGGTCTGTATAAACCTCACAAGACACCCCATATAAGTAATGCCTCCAAATCTTAAGAGCATGAATAATCGTTGCAACCTCCAAATCGTGTACAAGGTTATTCTTCTCATGACCCTTCAGCTGGCGCGAAGCATAAGCTATAAATCTCCCTTCCTACATCAATACGCACCCCAAGCCAACGCGTGAAGCATCACAATACACCATATACATCCCCGAACCGGAAGGCGATACTAGAACTGGTGTTGAAGTCAATGCCGTCTTGAGCTTCTGAAAGCTCGCCTCACATTCGTCAGACCACCAAAATGGAGCATTATTCTGAGTCAATCTAGTCAATGGGGCTACAATGGATGAAAAGCCCTCCACAAATCGCCGGTAGTAGCCTACTAGACCTAAGAAACTCCTGATCTTTGTCGCTGAAGTAGGACGTGGCCAACTCTGAACTGCCTCAATCTTCTTAGGATCAACCTTGATACCCTCTCCAGATACCACATGCCCCAAGAATGCTACAGAATTTAACCAAAACTCACACTTGGAGAACTTAGCATATAGTTTCTGTTCTCGCAAGGTATGGAGCACAACTCTCAAATGCTGCTCGTGCTCTCCCAGGCTACGGGAGTAAATCAAAATGTCATCAATGAATTCGATGACAAAGGAATCAATATATGGCTTGAACACCCTGTTCATCAAGTCCATAAATGCTTCCGGGGTATTAGTCAAGCCAAAGGACATCACTAGGAACTCATAATGGCCATATCTCGTACGAAAAGCAGTCTTCGGAACATCCGAAGCCCGAATCTTCAGCTGGTGATACCCCAATCTCAAATCAATCTTAGAAAATACCCTGGCACCCTGCAACTGGTCGAACAAATCATCAATGCACGGTAATGGATACTTGTTCTTAATAGTTACCTTGTTCAACTGGCGGTAATCGATACACATCAGCATAGACCCATATTTCTTATTTACAAATAGAACTGGAGCACCCCACGACGACACACTCGGTCTGATAAACCCCTTAGTCAATAACTCCTCATGCTGCTCCTTCAACTCCTTCAGAGCCATACAGTACGAGGGAATAGAAATAGGCTGAGTGCTTGGAGCTACATCAATACAAAAATCAATATCTCGATCCGGAGGCATGCCCGGAAGGTCTGAAGGAAATACATCCGCAAACTCTCAAACAACTGGCACTGAATCAATCGTCGGAAACTCGGCGGTGGTGTCCCCCACATAAGCAAGATACGCCAAACAACCTTTCTCGACCATATGTCGAGCCTTCAGGAAGGAAATAACTCTACTGGTTGCACTAAATGAGGAACCTCTCCTTTCCAGCCTAGGCAACTCGGGCATGGCCAAAGTAACCGTCTTGGCATGGCAATCCAAGATGTCATAATGAGGAGATAGCCAATCCATGCTCAGGATAATCTCAAAATCAACCATGTCGAGCAATAGAAGGTCCGCTCTAGTCTCGAACCCACAAAAGGTGATCACACAAGATCGATAAACTCGGTCTACCACAACAGAATCGCCCACAGGAGTGGACACATATATAGGAGAATCCAAGGACTCGCAAGGAACATCTAGAAAACAAGAAAACAAGGCCGACACATATGAATAAGTAGATCCTGGATCAAATAGCACTGATGCCTCCCTACCACATACTGAAATAGTACCTGTGATCACGGCGTCTGAGGCCACTGCATCTGCTCGGGCCGGAATAGCATAGAATCTGGCTGGAGTACCTGAAGACTGACCTCCGCTGGACTGAATAGGAGCTAGCTGAGCTCCCCCTGACTGGCCTCCACCTCTGGGACGACCTCTACCAGCCTGTCCTCCACTTCTAGGTTGACGGGGCGCTGGTGCTGAGTATGTAGGCTGATAACTCTGCTGAACAGCCTTGCCCCCATGTCTGGGACAAGTCCTCCTCATATGTCCTGAATCCCCACACTCATAGCACCTCACTGAAGGCATGGCCTGCCGCCCCGAAGAAGAAGAACCCTAGATAGCTGGGGGACGGTGAGAAACCTATGGCGTAGCACTGAAGTAAGGACTAGAAGACCTCTGATGACCTGAATACCCGCCGGAGTAACCCTGAATGGCTGGTGGGTGGTAAGAACTCTCTGGCATGGAGCTGAGATACGGCCTCACTGGAGCACCACGGGGAGGTGGTGGAAGAGCTTAATATGGAGGCCTGCTAGGCTGGCCTCTGCTGAACTAACCCCATCCCTTGCCTGGGGCGCCTCGAAAATCTCCAAAAAATCTAACTCTCTTGTCCTGCTGACCCTGCTCTCTGCTCCTCGATCGGTTACCCTCAATCCAGCGAGCTATCTAGACCACAAGCTGATAAGAAGTACCCATCTCCACCTCTCGCGCCATGTTGGCCTTAATACCTGAGTTCAACCCAGCTACAAATCTTCGCACTCTCTCAACATCTGTAGGAAGAATCATGAGGGCATGACGGGACAACTCTGAAAACCTAGCCTCGTAATCCGTCACCGTCATTTGCCCCTGCTCCAGTTGCTCAAACTAATACCGAAGCTCTTCCCTCTCGGAGGGTGGAATATACCTGTCCAGGAACAGCTGAGTGAACGGATCCCATGAGAGAGGAAGGGAACCTGCTGGCCTACCCAGGATAAATGACAGCCACCATCTGCGGGTCTTGCCCTCTAGCTGAAAAGTAGTGAAATCAACTCCATGGGGCTCCAAAATCCTCATGTTGTGCAGTCTGTCCCTGCACCTATCAATAAAGTCTTGGGCATCCTCGCCCCTTTCACCTCCGAAGACAGGAGGGTGCAATCGAGTCTATCTATCAAGTAACTTCTGCGGATCACCGTCCGTAACTAGTCTAAGCTCATGTGCTACTGCTGGATGTGCTCCACCCGCGGGCAGAGTACCCGAAGTTTGATATACTGCCGCTGCATGACCTGTGACCTGGGTGGTAGGGGTCTGAAATCCCCCTCCCGCCTGAGATGTGGCAGGATCTGCTGAAAATAAACCAACCTGGGTCATAGTATCCATGAATCGCATCATACGACCCATGACCTCCTGGAAGCCTGTGCTATCGTGAAATCCATCAGAGCTGGATCTGATGGGGGCACCTCCCCCTGATCCTCGGGGATAAGATCCTCTGGGGGTGCTAATGGAGAAACTCTGGGATGCCCCCGTCCCCTACCTCAGGCCGGTGCCCTCCCCCGGTCTCTGCCACGACCTCAGACTATGGGGGTAGCAGCATCTCCCGGGCCTGGAATATCAGTTGCACGAGTCCTCACCATCTGTGAGAGAGTAGAAGAATGAGATTTAGTAAGACCATCGACTGCACGATAGAACAAGAATAAAGAGAGATTTTCCTAACACCCTGTAGCCTCCAGAAGATTAATACAGACGTCTCCGTATCGATCCGCAAGACTCTACTAGGTTTGCCTCTGACTTGTGAGACCTACGTGAACCTAGAGCTCTGATACCATGTTGTAACAACCCAAATTCCTATTCAGGTCGTGATGGCGCCCAACACCGGAGTCAGGCAAGCCAACACTAGTTTGCTAACGAAATTACTTAAATTAATGAGATGCTCAAATACTCGTCCAGTTTTAATTTAAGAAGTCCTTAAATGAAAGTGAGGAAGTGAGGCAAAGTGATTTAAAGTAACTCAAAAATCGTTTGCCAGCATAAAACAGAGTAGCATAATACTAGTGAATCAACTACGTGTGCCAAGACCTAGTGTCACAAGTCCACAGGCGACTAGTGGAATATACAAAATAAACAAAATAGGTGTACAACTGTCTGGAAGGATAGACAGAATATCCAACAATAATGGAAACTCCACAGTGCTGCTGAGGAACGCCGGGAAGAGCAGCTCACCGTGTAGTCTAATCCCGGTAGTACTCTCAGCAACGGATACCTGAATGGTGACCAGGTGCGACAGCCTTAGAACCTGTACAATTAAGTACAGAAGTGTAGCATGAGTACATATAAACAAATATGTACCCAGTGAGTATCCCGTCTAAACTCGAAGAAGTAGTGATGAGAGGTAGACGTGGTACTTACTAGGGTCAATAACTAATAACATGAATAAGTAAGGCTAGATAGGAAAAGTAGTCATGAAAGTCACTAAGGCATGAAGTATCAATTATATAAAACTGCAATTTATTCTCATGAGTCAAACAATAATTACCACAAAAGTATCAAGTTCTCCTTACGCGTGGGGAAATTTATTTAATAATAACAAGACTCTCAGTCAAATACATAGCACATAATATGCCGAAGCGTAATGCCGAAGCGACGCGAAAATAAATATGCACTGCCGAGGGTCGAGCGGCACGAACCATGGATGCATTCATTACCCCGCTCACAAATCGATCATACGACACAGTTGACATAAATATAGGGCTACCCCGCTCACAAATCATACCTACGACACGGGTGCTCGTAGACATACACAGAATTTGTCAGGAAATTCAGGAATTTATGATGGATTATTCTTGAGTTCAGAGATTTAAGCACTTAAACTTACGCATAGATTCCTAATATTATCATGTCAATTTCAAGGATAATAAGCAACCAGGAACACATGTAAAGATACAAGTAAGGCACATAAGGCATGCTTGTGAAATCCTAAATTCTACCCGACACAACAAAGTAGTAGCTACGCACGGACTCTAGTCACTTTGCGCGTACGTAGCCCCCGCAAATAAGGACAGTTCAATCATTTAAATTTACCTATGGGGACAATTCCCTCTTACAAGGTTGGAAAGGAGACTCACCTTACGTAGAATCTCCCGATCAAGAACGCGCCCGAAACTCCAAACTTTACACCCGAGGACTCGAAACTAGTCAAATAATATATAGATATGTCAATGCATGCTCAAAGTATGGAAATTCTCCTACTTATTTAGTAAATTCACTATTCTTGAAGAAATCCCAAAATACACCTCCAGGCCCACATGCTCGGATTCCGGAAATTTTCGAAGATAATACTCACCCATAGCCTAAGGATCATTAATATATAATTTTGTATGATTTCATGGTAGAAAAGTGGTGAAATTTCCTAAAGTTCATCAACCCTAGGTTTTTACTCTAACCCCTTTGATTTCCACTAATTAGATGTTAATCTACCTAAGTTTTGGTGTAATAATCTAACATTTAAAAGGAATTTGCTTACATCTTAGTAGCTAGGCCGAATACCCTCTTGAAAGCTCTCAAAATCGCCAATGGAGGAGAAGAAATGGCGAAAAATGGCCAAATCCCGTATTAAATGAGATCACTGCCTTGAGTGATCCGCACCTGCGGAAATTGGCAAGGAGGCTGGGGATCGCACATGCGGAGGGGTTTCTGCACCAGCGGACCCGCTCTTGCGGAAAATGTTCCGCACATGCGGACAAAGGGGACTTCACCTGGGGTCGCACCTGCGGTCACACCAGATCAGGTGCACCAGCAGCTATTTTAGCTGGTTTTTAGCCTCGTGGGGGTGTCTGGGAGGCACCTGGGCCCACCCGAGCCCCCGCACAATTATACCAACAAGTCCTAAATCATATTAGGGACTCGATCGAGCCTTCGGAACACCCAAAACAGCGCTAGAACTCAAAATCACCCCTCAAAACCCCTAGAATCAAACTTAAGAATTTCTAAGTTCTTGATTTCTATAACAACGCACCGGGCCGACCTATAATACCTGGAATGACACCGAATTTTGCAGGAAAGTCATGAATGCCATAACGGAACTATTCCCAGTCTCGGAATTCCGTTCAGAACTCGATAACAAAAATTCACGTTCCAAACCAAATTTCAAACTTAAGGAAACTCTATTTTGCTATTTGGCGTCGAAACGCTCCCGGGTCATCCAAAACCCATTTCGGACATACGTACAAGTTCGAAATCATCATATAAAGCTACTGGAATTGTCGAAACTCGATTTCGATGTCGTTTACTCAAAATTTTTGATCGAAGTCAAACTTGGCCTTAAAAGCCAACCTTAAGAAACCAAGTGTTCCTATACTATTCTAAACACTTCCAAATCCCAAACAACCTGTCCCCGCAAGTCACAAATCACGATAATCCACTACAGAATGTCTTATTTAGGGGAACAGGGTCCAAACACGCAAAACGACCGGTCGGGTCGTTACATGTCATGTTAGAATTGTGGCCTATTGGCGCATTGTGGCATCGTGTGAGACTGTTAATCATGTCTGGGGTGATTGGTTGTTTAAGCAGTTCATGCTGGGTGGGACGAGATTTATAAATCTGGGATCAGTGCTATAATATTATGTGAAGTATGTTACACGACAATTGCCAGTATTTGTTTAGTAATAAGGTGATGATTTTAGTCAAAAAGGAGAGATTCAATGTTTGGTTAACTCTGCATATGGTTAAAATTTCTGCACATCTCCTCCGTGTGATCGTTAGCATTATAGCAGAGGTATGCAGTCGTGTTCTGGTATAACGTGTGGTAGCTGATATGGTGTGTATGTATTGGAAAACTAGACCTAGTAGAGAAATTCAAGTGTTAAAATTGGGTTCGAAGCTTATTGTATGGATAATATAGGATATCATCAGATTTGATCAAGCTAATGTGCTCAATTGGGTTGTGGTAGCACGGGCAGGTGCTCGGGGTTTTAAACAGTGATTTCAGGTAACTCCAGAGCAGTTCTTGGCACGTTCGAGGATGAACATCTGTTTAAGTGGGGGAGAATGTAACGACCCGACCGGTCATTTTGAGCTCTAGCGCGTCGTTAAGCAGTTTGAGGTCATGAGCAGATCCATTTCAGATGTTATGACTTGTAGGTGTGGTTGGAATTTAATTTCGGGAAGTTCAGAGTCAAATTGAAAGGAACATTTTCATTTCAGAAGCCTAAAGTTGGAAGAATCGACTAAGACTGGGATTTGGAGTAAATGACCTCGAAATCAGGATTTGAAGGTTCCTGCAGGTTCGTATGATGATTTTTGACTTGGGCGTATGTTCGTATCGGGTTTCGGATAACCCGGGAGCATTTTGGCGTATATTGTGGAAGTCAGCAATTTTGAAGGAATATCTTAAGTTTGGCTTGAAGTGCCTTTCAGAGATATTGATGTCCGTTTGGGATTTCGAGTTTGAGAATAGCTTCGTATGGTGATTCTGGAGTTTGGAGTGCGATCGGAAGTGAATTCGGATGTCCGTAGGTTATTTTGAAGTCATTTGGCTAAAGATAGAAATTTGAAGGTTTTGAAGAATCCGACCGGAAGTGAAAATTTTGATATCGGGGTCGGAATGCGATTCCGAAAGTTGGAGCAGGTCGGTAATGTCAAATATGACTTTTGTGCAAAATTTGGGGTCAATCGGATGTGATTTGGCAGGTTTCAGCATCAGATGTAGAAGTTTGAAATTTCTAAGTTCATAAAGTTTAAATTTTAGTGCGATTCGCTGTTTCGATGTTATTTGATGTGATTTGAGGCCTCGAGCAAGTCCGCATTATGTTTTGGAACAGGTTGGTGAAATTGGACGGGGTCCCGGGGGGCCTCGGGTGGATTCCGGGTGGTTAATGGATCAATGTTTGAAGTTGAAGAAAGCTGAAGTTTGTTGTCATCTGGTGTGACCGCACCTGCGAGGCTTTGGCAGCAGGTGCGACTCTAGGCACCGCAGGTGCGAGTTTTGGCTGGAGATGAGGAAGCCGCAGGTGCGGGAGTTTGGGCGCACCTGTGGAAGCGCAGGTGCGAGGAGGAGACCGCAGGTGCGGAAAAGAGGCCTGGGCAGAATGTTTTTAAACAGAAAATTAGACATTTCTTCTCCTACTTTCATTTAGTATGGGCGATTTTGAGGAGCTTCAAGGAGGGAATTTCGTCAAGGATCACAATGTAAGTTGTTTCTACTTATTTCTAAGTTAAATACAAGGTTATTTCATGGATTTGAACATGAAAATTGCGGGAAAAATTGGGAAATTTGAAGAAAACCTAGAAATTTGGTAGTTTGGATTTTAGCCACGAATTGAGCATGAATATTTGAGAAAATTGTATATTTGAACTAATAAAGCTATGGGCAGAGTTTATCTTCGAGAAATTTCAAAATCCGGGCACGTGGGCCTGAGGGCATTTTGGTCAATTCTTCGAGCGGAGTTGGGAATTTATATAATTTGAATTGTTAACCAATGTTAGAGTATATTTTCATTGGTTTGTCAGTATTTGGATAGTTTTGGGGCGTCGTGCATCCATTGGAGTCGTCAGAAGGGCTTGGAAGCCGGTTATGGAATTTCGGAGCAAGGTAAGTCTCCTTTCTAACTTTGAGGGGGAATTGTCCCCATAGGTGAACTAAATGAAAATATGCTATTATTTGCGGGGGGGCTACGTACGCACGAGGTGACGGGAGTCCATGCGTAGCTACTGTTATGCCATGTCCGGGTAGTCTAGGACCCACTAGTATGCCTTACTTGTTGTACTTGTGATTTTATCAATGATATTAGCCTGGTGATATTATCGAGTTAGTAATTGAATACTTAAAAAGGTCAGAGCTTACTTTCCTTAATAATTTAAGAAGAGAGTTTATCCTTCCTTGCGTAATTGTGTTCCGGACAGATTTGTAATATTTGAAAGCCTCGTTAAACGTGGCAAATGAATTTCCAGAAATGATTTAAATACTATCTTCATGTTCACCTAAAGAAAATTTTATCATTTCTTGAGAAGTTGTTTTCTTGATAAAAATGCGAATTTATTACGTGAATACGTTTACGTATGAGCACCTGAGTCGCATGTATGATTCGCGAGAAGGTTAGCCTTATTATTATTATGTTGACCGCGTCGCATGATCGATTCGCGAGCGGGGAAATAGATGCATCTATGGTTCGAGCCGTTCGACCCTCGGCAGTGCACAATTTATTATTGTTGGTCCGCGCCGTTCGACCCTCAGCATTTTCTTGCGCATGATAAATGTTGTGTATTTCCTGTGATTTATACATGTTTATCGGCCTAAGGAGTTTTGAATCGTTGTTAAAAATGAAGATGAATTAATGTGTAAAATGTGATATAAGTTGATATTTCTTATCCTTGATTATTATTTGATTGTCTATGATACTCATGCTTAGTACCTCACTATATTATATTGTATTGACCCCTAGCAAGTGTCTAATTCGACCTCTCGTCACTACCTCTCTGAGGTTAGGCGAGATACTTACTGAGTACACGTTGTTTTCGTACTCATACTACACTTGCTGTACATTTTGTTGCACGGGTACCTTCATAGCAAAGTGGCTGACTTGGAGACTTATACGGGCTGCATCATTCAGAGACGACCCGCAGCCAACAGAGTCTTCCTCATATGTATTTGTACTTTATTTTAAAGACCTTGTCCAATTTGTATCTCGGACAAGCTTGTATAACTGTATAAATTCTTAGAAATTGCTTATGTACTTGTGACACCAGGTTCTGGGATATGTTTGGGATGTATCTTATTAAAATGGAAATATTGGACTGTTAATTTTCACCTAATGGATTTTATTTAATTGTTACGTTTTAAAGAGGAAGGAAATGATTTCGAACGTTAAAACAGGAATTTAACTCAACTATTAGATGATTGGCTTGCCTGACAGTGGTGTCCGGCGCCATCACGACCTTAATAGATTTTGGGTTGTGACAACATCGAACACTCTAAGCCCCTTTCATAATCCACTGCAAAAGCTCGATACTTAACCATGCCACGAACTCGAAATCCTTAGGCACCGAACTTAATTTTTTTTTGAACCCACCAGGACCATTGTTGAGAGTCCCCCACTTTGACTTGTTCCCGAATATAATCAAAATCCAAGGCCCTGCTAGCACATGAACACCCCCTCAAACAAGCACCCGGCTGAATTACTTTACTTGTACATCACATCTACACGAAGAATAAACTGTGAGTCTTCCAAAAATCTGAACATGAACCGATAAGGCCATATATAGCACACATTCCTCAAATCCCTCGCTCAAATTACCCTTGATGTTTTGTTTCCCTGGTCGTAATAACCCACAAATACCCCGATAACAAGAAACCTCACAAGTAGACAACCACGCAATCCAACCGTCGACGGTGAGGCTCCCCCACTTAGCTTGAAACTACAATTACATAACCCTGGAACCCACCAAGATTCCTTCTACCCCATTGACATCAACTGGGAGTCCAACAATACATTCCAAACTCGAAGTCATGTTGCATCCAAATAAAATCCATGGACTTAGTCATTGCCCACCATGATTTCCCAAATTGCTGTAAGCTTTCCTCAAGGCGTGTGGCTATCCTACCACAGAACCCATATGTTTCTCTGCCACTCTCCCACTTTTGTTAAACCCTCTCCTTTAAGCAACCACTCGACTCCCGCACTTTCAAACTCGACCTGCTAGAAATTCAACCACCGCGAGACACCTTCCATCCGTCCTTCCTTATCCTTCGCTGCCCAATTGTTGCCTCAAATTCGAATCCATCTCTGTAAAACTTGAACTAATAAATTGCCACCAACTCTATGCCTCATTGAAGATCATATTTATCAAGCCATCAACATTAGAAATACCAATTCGATTCCGAAATTGCAATGCTCCATTATATCGGACAACCGCTTCTCAAGAACCATTTCATAATACCCTGCCTTGAAGGTGCAAATTGATGAAGACCATAACAACGATGAACCTTAACGTGTTCAACAAGGGCGATGAAACCACATCACAATTGAAAATTCCACCATGCTCGAAATTACCAAGTCTCATTACTCCATTATCCCAAACCTGAACATCCATAGTCTGATATCCATTCCTCCGCTGGAAATAGAATGTCTAACCTCTGAATAATACACCGAGGAAAACCTCATTTCGAGTCATTCACTGCCCCTCCACATAGACAAGCACCCCACTATTACACCAACACTATGTGATATCAACACACGAATCATCATAACAATCAGTGCCCAACTTCAAAACCATAGGAAATACTGATATTGAGCTGAAACGACAGAACATCCTTCCGCAAAGCAACGACAATAGCCCAACCAAATACGCAGGGAGAAACATCATGCACCACATCCGTAGTACCATTAAAATTACTCTATTCCCAATTGATAACAAGCACTTCACGTCACATAAGATCGACTAGGAAGGAAATAAAGGCATAAGCCTCAAAGGAAATCAAACCGCACGAAGAGGAATCAAGAATGGAAGTGCTCTTAACAGTTCTGTAGCCTCTCGAAGATAAGTACAGACGTGTCGTACTAATCCGCAAGACTCTACTGGGATTTCTCATGACTCGTGAGACCTAAGTAAACCTAACACTCTGATACCAAGATGTCACGACCCAAAATCCACTAAAGGCCGTGATGGCGCCTAACACATCTGTCATACAGGCCAACAATGGATGATTGACTTAATTACTCATTTTAGTATTTTTGAAATCATAATTTTCATCAATTAAGTAGTAAGAAATAGAATTTCATAGGGCAGCTGTTAATATTTTCACAACTACAATAATAAACCACCCATAAGCACCCCTAAAACCTGGTGACACAAGTGCATGAGGATCAACTAGGGAATAACATAAAATACAACATCTGTTTGAGATACAAATTAGACAGGAGATATACAAATAACTCTGATGGAGACTCTACTTGCTGCAGATCGTAACATGGAATGCAGCTCACGGTAAGTCCCCGTTATAGCCGCGCCTCTGCGCCCAAAATATTACCAGACATATATATACCTACACAAATATGTGAAGCAAGTGTAGCATGAGTGCGTAAATCAACGCGTACCCAGTAAGTATCTAGCCTAACCCCAGAGAAGTAGTGACGAGGGTCGATATCGATACTTACTAGTGGTCCAATAATAAAGATACAGTAAGAAGTAAACAGATATGGGGCAGAATAAATACACAAATTAAATAAGTATAAATACTTGGTACAATCTTTCTCTCAACAATAAGCTCAACTCTCGATTAGCAGTCACCCCCGCCACCGAAGATATATATACATATATATATAATGCCATCATGTCATGGATCAATGTATAAATGAATGCAATGCGTAATGAAGTAAGTCGGTAAGATCTTTCGGTATGTCATAAGATCAATATGCCTTCGATTAATATCATGAAATAAACTTTACCAACTTACGTATTTTTTGAGACCCATGAACATAAGATATAATATTAAAACGCATGGGGAATCATGAACATAGGCTCTGTTTACCTCGAAAATGGTTTTAACAATTAAATATGATTTGTAGTTCTAAAAATATGTGATTTATTTGAATATTAATGAATAAACAAGAAATATTAAGTGTAAGTAAAAAGAAATGATAACCAACCAGTGTTTCAAGATGAATGGGGACCTCGAGCTCGATAGCCTCGGGGTCTCGAGGTTAGTTAATAGCAATAAATGAAGAACAATAAAGTTGAAGGATAATCTTGAGCACACTAAACAAGAAAAGTAGAGTAGAATGTTCTATAGCAGTGAATGATCCTCTTTACAAATTATTGGAGTCCCCTTTATATAAGAGGGGAAAATATATTTCTATTTATAGTAAAAGATACTATTGTTACAGCTGTATAACCGCCTAATACAGATTTGTACGAACAAATCCTGTGAATTCCACCTTGACCTACATGCCCTTGAGAAATTTCCGCTTATTCTTGAGTGTCATCAAAATTATACTGCCTCGAGGTAGGCCATGTCGGACCTTCGATGTACTCTCTCGAGGTGTTCATTTTCAGATCGGCTTCGACCCTCACTTCGAGTCATTCGAACTCGAGCTTGGAATACAATAGAGACTTTGAAATCGGACTCCTCCGATTTCGGCTGTATACAGGGTGAGGAGAGAGTGTAAATGGGGGAAGGAGTTCGTTCTACAAATTCCCTCTCGCGGAGAGGTTATCACGACCTATGTAGAAGGGTTCCTGAGCGTGTACACATACCCCATTACATTGGTTCCCCTCGACCCGCTCATGCTCGAATTCTGCCAAAAATATCAAGTTACCCCGGGCCAGATTCATTCATCCTTCTGGCGGATCATATTGTTGATGAGTTTCTTCACCGAAAACGTCGGGATCGAGTTCACCCTCAGCCACCTCATTCGATTATATCGACCTCAACATTTCTGAGGTTTAATAAAACTCCAACGCCGATCTACCAAGTCTTTCTTTTCCAGTAACGACGAAGTTAGGGATCGAGGTTGGATGAGCCGGGTCATCCGGGTGACGACCATCGACGTTACTCCCAAGGAATTCCTAGTTCACCGAGAAATGAAACTTCAAACGTGAGTAAAATGCTTTGTTTTATTTATTTTTCATACTTTTTGTTGAACTTCGCATAATTGTTCCTTTTCCTCTCCCACAGCGCATACCTAATGTGGTCCTCGACCTCGAGGACTTAGCTCGAAAACTGGCTGCTACTTCAACATACGACAAATTCAAGTGGAAGGATTTGTCGAAGGGCAAGTAGGAAGCGAAACACCACGGTACGTGTTATAATATTTATTTCCTTAATAAGAATACGTTTCTTCATGTGACCTAATTCCACTGTCGCAGGTATTGGCGAGTTCTCTAAGATGAGGCCGACCTCCCTCTGGGAGGAAGAAGGATCTTCGGCCCCCAAGACAAAGAAGTACAACAAGATAAAAAGTTCCTCGAAGAGCGAGGACACCCAAAGCGAAGTAAAGCCTGCTCGGGGACGCAAGAAGAATGTTGTCATCAACGAGGATTTTAACTTTGTTCGTCGGTCCATGGACGATGATGACGACGAGGTGGAGGGTCCGAAGTTGATGACTCGAACCAAAAAATCTTCCGAGGTAATTAAACTTGCTGAAACAAAGGCCCCTAGCCTCGAAGGAGGAGTTTCAAAAGAGAAAAGAGATGAAGGCCCTTCATCACTTGAATTGGCGACTGCTTCTCATACTTGGGGAAATACTCTGAAGGGAGCGAGCTTCAAATCACCTCTGCACGATCAAAGCGCCTCGGGTGATCTCCCCAAGGCCGTGACAACAAGTCATTCACCGTCATTTCCATCCTTCTCCAAAGATACCATAAGGGACGCTCAGAACCTGAAGACGCCTAAGTTAGGCGGAGTCCCGAGTGAAAACGACCCCTTCCAGGATTGCTTTACTAGGGTCAATGAGGCCGAACCAGCGGATGCATACTCAATCTTTGAGGAGGCTCAACGACTTTTCTCAATTGTATGTTTTTAATACCACTATAATTTTTCCAACGCCAACTTTCTTCTTTTGCCTAATCGACACTTCTTTTCCGTAGGCCTTCGACAATTCAAGACCGAACTATGTCATTGTGAAGCCGAGTTGCGTAGGTCTTCGAACGAGGAGAAACCCCTAAGGCTTCTTTGTGATAAGAAGATGAAAGAACTCAAGCATCTTCGATCGGAGTTGACCAGGGCTCGAGAGTATGAGGGCAGGCTAGAGAAGCAGGTAACTTTTGTTCTGAAAAAATGCGGGCTCCCGCTCCCATCTTTAGAGGCTAATACTTCAATGTCTCAGCTGCAGCAAAAGGTAGAGATGCTGGAGCGTCTTAGTGGTGAGGTCGACCAAGTCAACTCTGAGGGAAATAAATGGAAGGCACAGATGGATACCCTTGCTGCGGCCAAAAAAGATGCACTGGCAAAAATATCCGCCCTTGAAATTCAGCTTCAAAATGCTCAAGAGAGCAACTCGGTTCAAGCGGGTAGGATAGCCGAGCTCAAGGCTGGTCTTAATAAGGCCTAGGACAAATATTTGGAAGCCCGAGCCGAAGCCATAGAAATACAAGCCAAGGCCGGTAAGACGGCAACCATCTATTTGAAGAATGCTACTGATGCTCAGATGGAATTGAGGCGGGCCTCCGACCGGGAGAAAAGAAGCAACGATTATGTCCGATGTCGATCCCGAAAGGAGACCCTATAAGAGATCAATTCTAAGGCCTTTGACCTCTCTGGGGAGATAGAGCAAGCCCGGCAGACGAGGCTCATCCCAAATTTGTTATTTCCTCCGATGATGAAGTTGATGTTAAAGATGATAAAGAGGAGGCTGGAGAGGAGGCTTCTGGGGAAGAGGTTGGTCCCGAGGGGGTTAACGGAGATGAAGTCCCCGAGGGGGAAGAGACTCTCCAAGATCATGCTACCGAAAATCAAGCTACCAAAGATGTAGTCCCCGTGGGTGCTGCCTCCAAGCAGGCGACCCTGACAATAGAATAGGCCTCCTTTAATATCTTTATTTTGTGTAAGGTCTCCGTGTGGGAGTTTTGTCAAACATACTTTTGTACCATCATCTAAATATAAAGAATGTTTTGTTTCATATTTGTGTTGTGTTAATTTTCGTCTTTCCTTTGCCTTTGAAATAAGATTTGGTGTTGTCGATGATCATTTCGATGTATTGGACTTAGAATATAATACCCTTAGATTTTGTGTTCAATCAACGATCGATAATAGGTGATCACTTAGGGTCCGATCTTCGAGCTAAGCTTTAGCTCGGGATTTTGGAGTCTGATTTTGAAAATGTCTCGAGCATGGTGTTCTTCAGCCTTTAATTTCTGTAAGTATTGACCCTTAGGCTTTAAAACATAGGCCCTTTGGCTCTTTTGGTTGGCCTTTAGGTTCTTTAGGTTGGCCCTTAGGCTCTTTAGATTAGCCCTTAGGATTTTTAGATTGGCACTTAGGCTCTTACATATAGGCCTTTAGGGACTTACATATCGACCCTTAGGCTCTTTTTAGATTGGGTCAATTCGACCTCTAAAATGGCTACAATTTTCCCTCTTTCTGGATAAAGACTTAGTAAAAATTTTGTTATGCCTTGTAATGTTTTTATATTCGTTCAATTTTTGATGGTTCAATTGTTTGGAACCTCATTTGTAAGTCGAGGTGCAACGATAGTCAAGTACCTCTTGAGGTTTCCTCGAAGGCTGATATTTTCAAAGTCTTCACATTATTCGAGAGTTGATTTTATCGAATCCCCTTTGCTTTTTCCGAGGGTATCCTAATTAACCAATTTTTTTAAAGTATTTGAAGGCCTTTAGTTTTATGGCGGAAGTCGAACGTCTCCGAGCCACATTATTTCGGCCGTAGCCTTTTCATATGAACGTAGTCTTTATATGGTTCTATCCTTTAGTCCCCGAGTGAAATGGACTTGGCCTTAATATTGAGGGGATGCCTTTTTGAGGTCTTATAGGTTTGATTATGCCTCATTTAGGTCTTATAAGTTCGAGTATGCCTCATAGAGGTCTTACAAGTTTGAGTGTGCCTCATTGAGGTCTTAGAAGTTCGAGTGTTTGATGACTCAACGTGTTGACTATCGATGACAGTCCCCGAGTATTCGGGTGTATTTGGCCCTTGATCCGTTAAATGTGAAAATAATAGACTTCTTTGACGCACAAAGTGTTTTGATATAACAAAAATGCTTGTTTGAGTAGTTGATACATGCGTACATGTTTTTGCCATCGAGGGCTCGACTATTCTACATGGACACGGTTCATTTGACCGTTTAGCCCATTACAAAATTCTTCTATTGAGGCCTTTCTTGTCATGACTTGTTTTATTCGAAACTTTAACCTCCGAGGGTGATGCCCCCTAGTATTCGAGGTTGATTGAAAAGAAGCCTTGAATACTTATTGAGTTTTCCTAAGGTAGCATATAGGTGTTGCCTCGTTAAAAACCTTGTTGGTAAAACCCATTTGGGAGAAAACCCGATCTAAGGTAAAAAGAGTGCAACACATGCTTTAAAACCCCAAGGTCTTCGAGTCGAATGATGCTTTGGTATCCCCAATCGAACACCTGTAGGGAGTTAGTATAAAATATAAAAGAAAAGGGGAGAAACGTATACCTCAGCAATAATAGCGTTTGAGCAATGAGACTAGTGGTGGAATGATGTAGTCCAAGGTAAAGTGGAGGCGCAAAAGGTAGCGTATGCGAGGTTGGCAGGGAGCGCCAGTGAGGAGGAGAGGAGAGAGAACAGAGAGAGGTACAAGGTGGCGAGGAAGGAGGCGAAGCTGGAGGTCATGGAGGCCAAGAATGCGGCGTTTGGTTGTCTGTATGAGGAATTGGGGGAAAAAAGCGGAGACAGGAAGTTATTTCGGCTGGCTAAAGGAAGGGAGAGGAAATCCCGGGACTTAGACCAAGTAAGGTGCATCAAGGACGAGGATGGTCGGGTATTGATGGGGGAGACTCATATTAAGCAGAGATAGAAATCGTACTTTCGAGGTCTTCTTAATGAGGAGGGGGGTTGGGAAATAGAGCTGGGGGTCTTGGGCCATTCGGAGAGTCTCCGAGACTTTGGGTTTTGCAGGCGCATTAGGGTGGTAGTGGGGGCTTTGCGTAAGATGAGTAGGGGTAGAGCGACCGGGCCGGAAGAAATTCCGGTTGAGTTCTGGAAGTTTTTGGGGAGAGCGAGACTGGAGTGGTTGACAGGGTTGTTTAATGTTATTTTTAGGAGGAAGAAGATGCCAGAGGAGTGGAGATGGAGAACAATGGTGCCATTGTACAAAAACAAAGGCGATATCCAGTGTTGTAACAACTATAGGGGTATCAAGTTACTAAGCCATCCTATGAAAGTATAGGAAAGGGTGGTTGAGGCGAGGGTGAGGAGGACTGTGTCAATATCCGACAACCAGTTTGGGTTCATGCCAGGTCGATCCACCACCGAAGCAATCCACCTTATTAGGAGGCTGGTGGAACAGTTCAGGGATAAGAAGAAGGATCTGCACATGATGTTTATCGACTTAGAGAAAGCATATGACAAGGTCCCTAGGGAGGTTCTCTGGAGATGTCTTGAGGCTAAGGGTGTGCCGGTCGCCTACATAAGAGTGATTAAGGACATGTATGATGGAGATAAGACTAATGTTAGGACTGTGGGAGGCGACTCGGAGCATTTCCCGATTATTATGGGTTTACACCAAGGCTCCGTGCTTAGCCCATTCCTATTTGCCTTGGTGATGAATGCACTGACACACCATATCCAAGGGGATGTGCCATGGTGTATGTTATTTTCGGATGACATAGTCCTGATCGATGAAACGAGGGACGGTGTTAACGCGAGGCTGGAGGTCTGAAGACAAACCCTTGAATCTAAGGGTTTCAAATTGAGCAGGTCTAAGACTAAGTATCTGGAGTGCAAATTTAGCGCTGAGGCGGGTGAGGTAGGTGGGGATGTGAGTCTTTGATCTCAGGTCATCCCCAAGAGAGATAACTTCAATTACCTTGGGTCGGTGATTCATGGAGACGGGGAGATTGACGAGGACATCACCAGTCGTATAGGGGAGGGCTGGACGAAGTGGAGGCTTGCATGTGGAGTTTTGTGTGACACGAAAGTGCCACTGAAACTTAAAGATAAGTTTTATAGAGCTGTGGTTATACCAGCCATGTTGTATGGGGCAGAGTGTTGGCCGGTTAAGAACTCCCACATCCATAGGATGAAGCTAACAGAGATGAAAATGCTTAGGTGGATGTGCTGGCACACTATTATAGATAGGATTAGGAATGAAGATATTCGGGAGAAAGTAGGGGTGGCGCCAGTGGATGATAAGATGCGGGAGGCGAGGCTCAGATGGTTCGGGCACGTGTGGAGGAGGAGCCTTGATGCCCCGGTGAGGAGGTGCGAACAGTTGGCGGTAGTAGGTTCGAGGAGAGGTAGAGGGCGGCCGAAGAAGAATTAGGGAGAGGTGATTAGGCAGGACAAGGCGAGACTGCAGATCTCCAAGGACATGGCCCTTGATAGGAAGGTCTGGAGGTCAAGCATCAAGGTTGTAGGATAGGGGGTAGTAGAGCTTTTCACCCTTCAGTCCCGGGGAGGGGGGGGGGTGTGGATAGGGTTGATCTTAGAGGGCTTGAGGTCTATGCTGCTATTGTTATTGCATGTCATTTATCTTATGGTTCTTATGCTATGCCACTATTTTTATAATTTCTATTGGAGTTACTAATGATTTGTCTTTATGTGTTTATTTTGTCTCCCTGAGCCAAGGGTCTATTGGAAACAGCCTCTCTGCCCCTATTGGGGTAGGGCTAAGGCCTGCGTACTGTCACGCCCCAAAACCAAGGGACACGACCGGCACTCGACCGGGTAGTCCCAGTCAAGCGGGCCTGGATTCCTTTTTCCCTCCCACGTATTTCCCCGAAGTTTCCGTTGTGCATTATTCAATTATAATTAAGACGCATTCTTACAATCTGAAATTAAACCATAGAAGTCTGTCGTTTCCAACAAGTGATACAATACTTACAAAGATACAGAACACAGAGTCTACTTTACGTGGTCTACAAGTCATACTGCCCAAAATACATAAGTACATAACCCACAATTCCTGTCTACGGAGCCTCTAGGAGTACGACAGAGTTATACAATTGTTGCCGGTAACAAGGCTCCGGCTATACCTTACACAAGTACCAAAATAAGAATCCGGGTGGAAAGGTGGCATTAACCACACTGGGCCCCGAGAGGAGAAGGGCTCACCAAAACAGCTGATAGGACGAAGAGGAGGCACTACTGTCGGTGTGCTGAAGTACCTGCTATAGAACCACATACAATAATCACAAGAATGTAGCACCCCCGGCAAAAGGGACGTCAGTACATTTGAATTGTACTGGTATGCATGAACAAACTTTACTCTAAGTAAACTCAATAATGCACAGGCAAGAGACAGACAGAGAGTCACACAATTACTGCACAAGACATAGAAATATATACAATGGAAGTTCCACAATTTTCACTTCATCAAAATCACAATTTCAGTTCCATCCTTGTCCCTCCTCACATCTCACCCTTATTTCTCCTATTGCGGCGTGCAACCCGATCCCACCTGAAAATTGTTGCGGCGCGCAAACCGATCCCACCGAACAATTATAATCACACCCTTATCACTTCTCACATATCACCCTTATCTCCCCTGTTGCGGCGCGCAACCCGATCCCACCTGACAATTACAATCACACCCTTATCACTTCTCGCATATCACCCTTATCTCCCCTGTTGCGGCGTGCAACCCGATCCCACCTGACAATTACAATCACACCAACGATGACAAATCATAGTTCAATCACAGAAAATTTCAGCAATAAGAATACAACTTCTTTACATAGCCTTTAGCATATACATTCATACTCGTTGATTCATTATCCTTTTAGCACCATTTTTCATAACGTGGTAGTGTGGTGGTCAACTAAAGACAGAAAAGTATTATGCTTCACACATCAACATAATTCGGATAACCAGTTGCACATATTTATAACAATGCACGTACCGTATGCTCGAACACCACAAGTGATTTTACAAAGATTAAAGTTAGCCATACATACTTGGAGTTGAGTTTCCCTTTTCAACTTTAACTCACAATCACTGAACCGACTATTACCGTTAATCTAGTTCACATGTAGACATATTCAACTCAGAATTTGGAAGTCATGCATGCAATTAAGACTCTCTCAAGCATTTTGTCAAATACTATGTGAACCCATTAGATTACCAACCCTATCTTTGTGAAGTTTACCCCAACCCACTCCCTTTTACTTGATTAGCACCATTATTAAACATTCATGTAAGGTCTTAGCTAATATTTTTAAGAATCAATCCAGGCCAACCCTCCCTTTGTTTAAAAAAAATCAGAAAATTAGTGGAAGAAAAAAAAAGGGTTGGGAACCCTTACCTGCTAGAATGGGGAAGAAGGAGATTACTCGAATTACCAGGCCTGAGAGACCTTGAAAATTACTTTGATGGAAGGACCACTTCCTTTCTCAAGAACTCTCCTTTCTTTCTCTCTATTTTGTTCAGAAAACTTGTTAAAATGAAAGGGGGCAGAGGTTAAATGAAACTGGGGTCGGGTATAAAAATTTAGAAAATTTAAAGTCCGTGTCGAATATGCGGTCAGGAATGCGATCGTATTCCTGACATAAGTAAAGGAGAAGCTTCCATTCTAGAAGCTACCGCTTCCCGCAGGAACCATCAGAAAAAGAAAGACTATCCTAGAATCGGTCAATTGCCCCAACCCCATCATCGAATGAGGTTAAGTGCGCCTTTCGGAGACTTTGATAAAATACTGGGGACGAAAGTCTCTGGGGGGGGTTCTATGGAGCAAGTCTCCCATTGCTTTCGCAACGCCGGAGTTGGCTGCTGGCACAACAGGGTGGTGCCTTACCGCACCGCAGGCGGACGCGCGGTAATCGCATAGGCACCCGGGCTTGACAAGTTCAAGCAAAATTTCTCAAGATATCTTCCAAACTGTTGGGGTCGTTGCTCCGGATCTTGTTCTCCCGGTGTGAAACCAGTTATTTAACGCTTGGGTTCGCCCAATACAAGAACTACGGTCCGCATATTAGACCGCAGAATGGCCCCCAGGTGGGCCAAATTTTGAAAACATTCTGCCCGGGTATGCGACCACTATGCAGTCCGCATACACGTTATGCGATCGCATTATGCGTCGCATAACACCCCTTCAGTTGGGCAGTGATCTGCCCGTGTATGCGACCACTATGCGGTCCGCATACACGTTATACATCTCATAACACCCAATTTGTGGAAAAATTAAGTTCTTCCAATTCCCGGGGTACTTTTACAAAAATCAAGGTTCGTTTTAAGAATGTCCTTAGAGATAACAACTCGGGGACTTATTCGGGCATTATTTTAAGCAAGAAATTTTACGGGTCTTTACACGTAAAGACTACCCTCCCCAGACCCCACCTTGTGGGACTTTACTGGGTAGTTGTTGTTGTTGTTGAGCAATGATATGTTCCAATTAATTGGAAGTTGCTCGCCTTCCATCGTGCCGAGTTTATAGGATCTTTTTCCTACAACTCCGAGCACACGGTACGGTCCCTCCATGTCAGGTCCTAGCTTCCCTTTATTTGGATTTCGAGTATTGAGGGTGACTTTCTTCAGAACTAAGTCCCCGACTCCGAAGTAGTGGAGGTTCATTTTTCTGTTGTAGTACCTTTAGATCCTTTGTTTTTGAGCGGACATTCGAACTAGTGCGGCTTCACGTTTTTCATCAAGTAGCTCTAGGGAGTTGTTCATGGCTTCGTTGTTTGAGTCTTCAGTGGTATGTTGAAATCTGGAGCTCGGTTCCCCGACCTCGACTGGGATCAATGCCTCGGACCCATATACCAAATAAAACGGGGTCTCCCCCATGCTTGACTTTGATGTTGTTCGGTATGCCCATAGTACCTCGGAAAACACTTCTTTCCATTTCCCATTCGCATCATCTAACCTCTTTTTTAAGTTTTGGATGACGGTTTTGTTTGTGGACTCAGATTGACTATTTTCACTTGGGTGATAAGGCGTTCATAGGACCCTTTTGATTTCATGATCCTCAAGGAATTTAGTCACCCTACTACCGATGAGCTGCTTCCCATTATCGCATGTTATCTCAGAGTAAATCCCAAATAGACATATGATGTGGTCCCATATGAAGTCGATGACTTATTGTTCTCTTATCTTTTTGAAGGCCTGCGCTTCCACCCATTTTGAGAAGTAATCAGTCATAAACAAAATAAATCTAGCTTTACCTAGCGCCGTTGGTAGGGGGTCGACGATATCCATCCCCCATTTCATGAATGGCCATAGGGATAGGACTGAATGGAGTTGTTCACTGGGTTGATGAATCATCGGTGAAAATCATTGGCACTTATCACTTCTTCGAACGAACTCCTTGGTGTCTTTTCCATGTTATCCCAATAATAGACCGCTTTGATCACCTTTCGAACCAAGGAGTTGGCATCGTAGTGGTTGCCATAAGTGCCCTCGTGAATTTCTTGTAGAACGTAATTTGTGTCCCCCAGTCCCAAGCATACTGCCAGTGGTCCGTCGTAGGCCCTTCTATATAATGTTCCATTTTCATCAAGTGAAAATCGAGCTGCTTTGGCTCGAAGAGCCCTTGATTGTTTTGGGTCCGAGGGGAGCTTCCCATGCTTCAAGTAGTCGATGTACTTGTTCCTCCAATAACATTTAAAACTTGTTATGTTAATTTCTGCGTGTCCTTCTTCCATCACTGACCTCGATAGTTGGAGGACAGTCCCCGGGACAATATAGTCTCCTTCACCAGATGAGCCCAAGTTTGCGAGTGCATCGGACTCGCTATTCTGTTCTCAAGTTACATGGACCAGGGTCCACTCTTTAAAGTTATGCAATGTCACTTGAAGCTTGTCTAAGTATCTCTGCATCCTATCTTCTCGAACCTCAAAGTTTCCATTTACTTGGTTGACTACAAAAAAAGAGTCACATTTTTCCTCGATGACCTCTACTCCCAGGCCTTTGGCTTGTTCGAGACCTGCAATCATGGCCTCATACTCGGCCTCATTGGTAGTCAATTTTGAAGTTTTGTAGATTTTCTAATGGTGTTGCCCGTAGGTGGTTTTAGAACTATACCGAGCCCGGACCCTTTCACACTCGAGGCACCGTCTGTGAAGAGGGTCCATACCCCTGAGGATATGCCCGTTTTTAACAAGAGTTCCTTTTCTACTTCAAGCACGAGGGCAGGCATGAAATCGTCCACGAAGTATGCCAAAATTTGAGACTTGATAAATCGGCCAAGAGAAGCTATCCGTCCGGTCAGCCATTGCATGACTTTCACATTATTTACGATGGAGATTTACTCGATGAATTTGATTTTATCGGGGTTGATCTCGATCTCCCTGTTCGACACCAAGAAATCTGATAACTTTCCTAAGCCAACTCTGAAAGCGCACTTCTCGGGGTTGAGTTTCATGTTGTACTTCCTTAGGGTATCGAACGTTGCTTGCAAATGGATCAAATGGTCCTTTGCACGCAGGGACGTAACTAGCATGTCATCAATATAAACTTCCACGGATTTGCCTATTTGATGTTCGAACATTCTATTAACTAAGCGTTGGTATGTTGCTCCTACATTTTTTAGCCCGAAGGGCATTACATTATAAAAATATGTACCATACATCATGATAAATGAAGTCTTTTCCTGGTCCTCCGGGTTCATTTAAATTTGATTGTACCCGGAGTAGGTGTCGAGAAAAGTAAGGATCTCATGGCCATCCGTGGCATCGATCAATCGATCGATGTTGGGCAGTGGAAAAGATTCTTTATGGCATGCTTTGGTCAAATCCTTATAGTCTACACATATTCTAAGTTTATTCCCTTTTGTGGGGACTACAACTACGTTAGCTAGCCATTCGGGGTATTTTACTTCCCTAATGGATCCTATTTTGAGAAGTTTGGTTACCTCGTCTTTGATGAATTCATGTTTTACCTAAGACTGAGGTCTCCTTTTTTTCTTCACCGGTTTGAACCTGGGTTCGTCACTTAGTCCATGGGTGGTTATCTCCGGTGAGATCCTTGTCATATCTAAGTGGAACCAAGCAAAGCAATCAATGTTATAAATAAAGAATTGAATGAGTTCTTTCCTGAGTTTGGGGTTAATCCCGTTCCCAGGTATACCTTTAATTCTGAGAGATGCTCGACCAATACGGATTGCTCGAGTTCTTTGACTGTGGATTTCGTTATATCTAATTCCTCGGGGGAAACAAAGGCTCGAGGGGTGAGGAAATATTCTTCTTCGTCCTCGACCACCTATTCATCGGGCTCCTCTCCCTCGGGTTCAACCAAGGGCATGGGATGTGATTGCTATTTGGATACATGTTTGTCCTTTGAATTCTCCGAGGTAGATGGTGTCGATATTGGTGTCAAGTTGTGCACTACGAACATCTCCTTAGTTTCATGTTTCTGTCCATATACTTTTTTCACGCAATCATTTGTTGGGAACTTCATCATTTGATGAAGAATTGATGGCACTACCCTTGTGCTTTGGATCCATATCCTTCAAAGTAGATCATTATATCTCATGTCACCTTCGATGACATGAAACTTAGTGTCTTGTATGGTTCCATACACGTTGACTGGGAGGATGATTTGCCCCTTCGTTGTTTCACTCGCCATGTTGAAACCATTCAGGACTTGAGAGGCGGGTATGATTTGGTCGAGCAACCTGAGTTGCTCCACGACCCTTGATCTGATTATATTTGCTGAGCTACCTGGATCCACGAGAACACGTTTAACTTGAACTTTATTTAAAAGGATATAAATTACCAATGCATCATTGTGAGGCTGATACAAGGCCTCAATGTCTTCCTCGTTGAATGTAAGGGTGTCCTCGGGTATGTAGTCTCGAGTCCACTTTTCCCTTGTAATGGATACTTTGGTACGTTTGAATATGGGTCCTTGTGGGACGTCGACTCCTCTATTGATCATGTGAATGACATGTTGGGGATCTTCTGGTTCATTCTTCCTTTTTTCATTTGTCTCTCGAAAATGGTTCTTGGTTCGATCGCCGAGAAACTCTCGAAGGTGCCCCTCGTTGAACAATCGGGATACCTCCTCACTAAGATGCCTGCAGTCCTCGGTCCTATGACCATGAGTACCATGATACTTGCACATTACGTTGGGTTTCCTTTGAGAAGGATCAGTCTGTATGGGCTTGGGCCATCTAGTGTATCTAATCTTGTCGATGGCTCATACGATGTCTGAGGCATCGATGTTGAAGTTGTATTCTGAAAATCGGGGTGCCTCCACCGTTCCCGAGTGCCTGTCGAACCCCGTCTTACTCATGAGTCCCTGAGAATTCTGACCTCGATCTATTCTTCGATCATTTCGAGGTATGTTGAGCCTTCAAGTGTTCCTTCTGTCTTCGATGTATGGCTGATATCTTTCCTTGTTCAGCCTTGGCTCCCTTT